>CM062392.1:24278737-24470945 GCA_031304145.1 Cardiospermum halicacabum
AGTAGGGATGACAATTTTCGCCCTGACCCGCGGACCCGACTTGATCCAAGGTGGCCTGACCTGATCTGACCTACCCCGTACGTGAAATGGGTCAGATATAGGCCGTCCTGCCCTGCCCCGCATGCAAGGCAGGGCAAGTCCAAATCTGATTGGTGTCCTGCCCCGCGATCGCCCTATCGTGTTAATTAGTTTCTTAATTTTTTTAGTTATTTATTTTTCATATTTAATTTTTAAAAATAATTTTAATTTACTCTCAGCATTTAGATATAATATAAATATCTCAACAAATTTAATTTTTGTAGCATTATAATAATATTAAAAATTAATTACTTTCATTAACATTAATAATATTTAAGTAAATTTATTAAATAAAAAATAAATTATATATCAAATAAATAATAAATTAATAATGATTATTGAAATATTTATTTTTCAAACTCAAATATCATTGTAAATTTAAAAATATAATTTTTTTATAAGTAGAAAGGACCATAAAAATATAATTTAAATACATTTATTTTTGTAGAATAAAGTAAAGCAAATCCCCGCGGGGCAGGGCAGGTCCCCGCGGGGCAGGTCACGGGTCCAAACACTCTGCCCCGCACCACAGGGCAGGGTAGGGCAGGTCAGACCAGTCTGCAGGCAGAGCAGGTCCAATATTCCAATGACCTGCCCCGACCTGCCCTATTGCCATCCCTATTTGATAGGTGTCGCAATTGCTTTGTTTGTGATATTTCTATTGATTATTTTAGAGATTTATAATTCTTCCATTTAATTAGATGGAATTTCATAGTCGTTATATATATATATATATATATATATATATATATATATATATATATATATATATATATATATATAATTTTAATATATTTTATTGAAAGGTGAGCATAACTTACAAATAATACCTATTTAGGTAAAATATTTTCCAATCATGCTCCATCTTTTTTTTTTCATTCATTTTAAACTTGTATGTTCTTCGGCGACTGTCCTCTGTGCTTAATAGGGTATCTTCTAATTCGCTCCCAACTTCGAGTGTTCCTACTCCTTCGTGTTATTATAAAATTTAATGTAAATGCCTAGAGAAGCGTCAATACATTCTACATAGAGCCCCTGATCCATAATATGACTATTTACTATATAGACACATATGTTTTTGTACATTATGTATAAATTTGAGCCGATCAGATGGTGCATAAAAAAGTTACGATCATTTTTCTCCAATTGTGCACCACTGATCTTTACAATTCAGTATCTGTTCTCAATATTTCCATATGCAACACGGATTCCCAACCATCAATCAGAATGATTGATATTAAGATAATTCTTTTGTAAATACTCTATCCAAATTTGGAGTTGATCCAATGGTGAAAGAAAAAGTTAGAGGTATTTAGATTCGACTATCTGTTGTTGACTCCTGCCTATATAGATTTATTGATGGCATTGTGCCTTCATAGGGATATCCGAATAACAATCTGAACCGTTTGATGATGGCTCCATTTGCAATGGAGATTATATTTTAATTTTAGGTTTATCTACTGGTTAAAGAAAATATTATAACTATTTGAATTTGACTATACTTGACTTCTACCTCTCAAGATTTATTGATGGCATTTAATCTTTTTATTAACATCTTCGAACAATAATCCAAATGGTCAATGATGGCTCCAAGAATGGTGAAGATTATATTTAAATTTTAGGTCAATCTAATGGTTAAAGAAAAAGTTACAACTATTTGAATCCGACTATATGCTCATAACTCTTGTCTATCAAGATTTATCGATAACATTTTATCTCCTGATTGGGATCTCCAAAAAATTATCCGAACAGTAAGATGATAGCCACAAGGATGGTGAAGAGTCGATTCAAATTTGAGGCTGATCTAATGGTGGACGAGGTCGATAAGCTATAAACATAAAATCTGCATAAATTAAAATAATCATTTCATTCATTTTTTTTGGGTTGCCACTCTTTTAAAACTCGATCGGAGGTGTCTTGTGCTTTTGGTGGCTTCTTATTTCTGGAACCATCTTTGTCGATGAAACTTACTGAGATCCCACCAAAAGACATATAAATTAGTTGAATTCTAGAAAGTCCCATGGTGAGCGCCAAACTGTGCTGGTTACGAAAAATCACAATTAGAGAATTCCAAATATCATGATTTTTTTTAGGTTTCTTAAAAAGAGATTTGATATTTTGTTTGTGGCCGTTTTAGCAGGGGTTCAGTAAGTAAATTCTGACCCCTTTGCATTGAGTTTGAGGGCTCTATTTATTGGGATTTTTAAGAGAGAATAATTATAATTTATTATTTTTTATATTCATATAAGGATTTCTAGTTTTGAAAGATTTTATTGGAAAACATCTAAATATTATTAATTATTAGGGTTTTATCAGATTTGAGATATTTTCTTAAAAATCAAATAAAGGAATCTGGGTTTGGAGTCCGATTGACTTTTATTCACGATTTATCTAGCCCACTATATATAATGTAATGTTTGAACAATTACCTTGTTATGTTGGGGAGAATTTTATATTTTTCTGAGAATTTTTTAAAATTGACCTTCAAATTTTTTATTTAAATTAATTAGTATTTTTCTTTTAAAAAATAAAAGTTATAAAAATTGTTTTTAAAATTTTAGTTTTTATTGCATAGGTTCACAAAAATGTCGACCTAGTTCATAGTTATATATGAACGCATGAAGTTTACACATCTGTGATTGCAGATGAGCATGATTGAAAACTCAATTTAGGGGATTGTGGTGCCAAATAAACCACAGCCAAATATTAGGGTAAGATTACTTGAATAAAGTAGCTAAACAGCTTACAGAAGTGGTCTCACAGAGTTTAGTTCTAATGAGTAAAAATCTCCCCCCTTACAATTATCCCTACCCCCTATTTATAGTAGGTGCCTGGGTCCTATTTCTATTTGGATTGAGACTCCTTGTTCTCTTAGAATTCGGTCTCCTTCTTGGGCTTGGTCTCCTTCTATCAATGGGGTTTTAGGAGTCCTTGATTCAGTGAGATAGGTTTTCCTTTACCAATTGGGCTTCGTGAATCCGTGTTTAGTTAGGTAATCATTCGGTGGGTTGGAGCGTTTCGGTTCGGACTCTACTATACTCGACCGAGTTGAACTTCATTGGGTTTTTTGGCCATGTCGGTCGAGCTAGATTGGCGCGTTTCTTGAGCCTTTGGCCCTCTATTGTCTTCGGTCGAGCTTGGTTTTAGGGTATCCCTTCTGTCTTTGGTCGAGCTTGGTTCTGGACTTTGGTTCCCTTTGCTTGCTTTTACCTTCGACTATGATGCCTTATGGTTATTTTCCCACCACAGTAATCCCCAATTGCCATGGCTTGAATCTTTCGAGCATGGCAATATTTGTCGTTATCTCGATCGAGTTAGGACTTCCATTTGTTTTTGTTTTCGGCCGAGATTTCTGTGGTTTCCTTGGTGGACAACATCAGCCCTGGCTGTCTTGTCTCAATTAGATTTGGCGGCTCCTCGATTGTTGTGCCCTAGATTTGCCATCATGGCAGCTCCTCGACTGCCGTGTCTAAGATTTGCCATCATGACGGCTTGCCTATATAAGGGTTGGTGGTTTGCCTCTCTCTCTTAGTTTTTTCATTTTCAAATCTTTTCTCTCTCTTTATCTTCGAAGACCGTCTGCCTCCCTTGCCGGTTTCGACTTTCCGGTGACGTTTCAAGGCCCTTTCTCTCCACTTCCGGTCAAGGTTAGCTTTCCTTGCTCAGATCTTTGTCGTTGTTGGTTTGTTTTACCTGCATTCTGGTTCTTGCTGTGTTTGGATCTGTGTTTATGCTTTTGTGTCTGTTCGTCTGCTTAGTTTGTTTTTCTTCCTTTTTTTTTTATCTGCTTCGTTTGCCTTCGCTTTCTGTCTTTTTGTTTGTACTAACTTCGGTCGAGAGTCTCTAACCTGCTGTTTTTCTCGATCGAATGTAGATGTCTACAGACTCTTTGGGCACGTCGTCTTTTGGTGGTTTAACCTCCGAATTCTCGACCGTGGAGGATGTGGGCGAGGAGTGCTCGTCGGTTCGTAACTCCCCGGCCGAGTCTAGTCCCCAAGGCATTTTGCCTCCTTTCTTCAATGTTAGGAGCACTATGACCATGGATGAGTTGGAGTCGGCCTTCTTCGCTTATAAATTCCCAGGTTGGATTCGGGCTAGGTTGCCCGAGCCTGAAGAGAAAGTGGATGATATGCTGGCAGATGGTTAGGAACCTTTTTATCTGCGCCATTTCAAGATCGGTCTCAGGTTCCCAATCATGGGTCTGGTCGAGGAATTGTGCTCTCTGTGCCAAATTCATCTGAGTCAGTTGACTCCTATGGCCATTAGGCTTATTCTCTGTGTCGATCGTTTGAAGGAGAAACACAATTTGGAGTTTTCGGCCGAGGATTTCTTTTACTCATACTTCGTGAAGCGTGAGAACCTGGAGTTTGGCCGATACGTCCTGAATGCTCGGGCAAACGCCCAGCTCTTAGTTTTAGGTTTTTCTTCCAACGAGACTCGATGGAAGGATAAATATTTTTTTGTCAAAGGCGTTACCCATCTGGGGAAGGGGTTGGGTTATCCTCCCTTTTGGCGTGATTCTTGTAGGTTTCATTATTTTCTTTTTATTTCGGGCGATCGTTCTAGTTGACTGATTTTTCTTGCTTTCTTTTTCAGCATACTTCGGGACAAAAAATTGCAAATCTTCTCCTCGGGCGCGGACTAGGAGTGAGGCCATCCTTGCTATTCCGGCCGAGTCTCGAGATTATAAGACGCTTCTGGGTGAGCTGTCTGTCAGCCGTTTGTGGGCTTTTACAAGAACAAGTGAGTTGCATGCGTTGTGTTTCAAGTTCATTCGATCGAATTTTCCTGATGTTTGTCTTTTTTCAGAATTATCCGACTACGTGATGTCTAAGCCTGAGGGTCAGAGAGCTTTGGCCATGCGGGCCATCATGCACCAAATCCAGGCGGAACAAGAGAAGGCCCATGCATCTGGTTCTGTTGGGAATGAAGGGCCGGTCAAAGAGCGATCTGAGCCGGCCACCGAGCCTGTCCGTCCTCCAAGTCCTGTTCCTTCGGAGGCTGCTGAGGCTTCTCGCCCGACAGTTCCAGAGGGTTTTCGGAAGCCTCCTCGCCCCTTGGTCGCGAAGGAGAAGCGACCGATAGCGGGTGGCGTGGCGCCGGCCAAGAAGCGGACCAAGCATGTTGGTCAAAAGCCTCGGGGCGAAGGTCGTCATGTGATTGACTTCCCAGGGGATTCTTCCACTAGGGAGATATCGGCCGAGATGATTGCGGCCGCGGATGGCTTCTTCCCCAGGACGAGGAGTGGTTAGAGTCCTTGTCCTTTACAAAGTTCTATGAGATGTCTATCTCAAGCCTTTATAGGGTAAGTTCGTCTCTTGTTTGTTTTCTTAGGTGGTTCCCATGCTTACCCCTTTCTTTTTTTTTTAAGGGGCTCCAAGGGGCGGTTGGTATGCGCAAGCATTTCGGCCCTGTTTTGCGGGACACGCGGGCCCTTGAAGCTAAGTATCAGTCTGTCTCGGCCGAGTTAAAGGCGGCTCAGGATGACTTGGGCAAAATGGCGGCTCAATGTGCTGAGGCTGTCGGCCGAGTTGAGAGGGTGGAGGCTCATAATGCTAGGCTAGAGGCCTCGATTGCTTCGAAGAACGCGGAGCTAAAGCGCCAAGCGGCGGATTTGAAGGAGTTGAGGGTGGTGAAACGAGCCTCACTCGGTCGAATAGAGGAGCTCGATGGCCACGTTGAGAGTCTTACCATTGAGGCGGCACAAACCGAGGTTGTGATCAGGTCCGTTTCCTTGGAGCAGGTCATCAAAGGGTCTTTGACTCCTGAGTCTGCTCAGAAGGAGCTGGACACATTGGTTGCTCTTCGTGAGGAGAGTTGAGCGAGTATTGTGTATCTTTTTCGATCTTTCGTGTACTCGTCGTAATCCCCCCTCTTGATTAATGAAATTTCTTTCATTGTACTTTGTGCTGAATTTATTTGTGAGGGGTGTAATCCCTCAGCCTTTTATTTGCGATTCAAGCATATTATTTTTACATGCGCCATTTTTGATTCTCTAGGGTTTCGAGGCCGTTGTTCGGTTGATTTCGGCCGAGACGTGTTTTATTTGATATTTGTTTGAGATCTTTTCGACCGGTGTTCTCATGAGGTCTGCTTTTGAGATTTCCGGGTTGCCCTTTGGGCGATTTTCGCTCCTTGAGCAGTTGGTCTTCGCCCGAGTCCCTCCAGATTTACCAGGGGCTTGCCTTTGGCAATTTTCGGGTTGCCCTTTGGGCAGTTTTTGTATCGCTCATTGAGTGGTATGTCTTCGCCCGAGACCCTCCAGATTTACCCGGGGCTTGCCTTTGGCAATTTTCGGGTTGCCCCTTGGGCAGTTTTTTGTATTGCTCCTTGAGCAGTATGTCTTCGCCCGAGACCATCCAGATTTACTAGGGGCTTGCCTTTGGCAATTTTCGGGTTGCCCTTTGGGCAGTTTTTACATCGCTCATTGAGCGGTATGTCTTCGCCCCAGACCCTTCAGATTTACTAGGGGCTTGCCTTTGGCAATTTTCGGGTTGCCCTTTGGGCAGTTTTTGCATCGCTCATTGAGCGGTATGTCTTCGTCCGAGACCCTCCAGATTTACTAGGGGCTTGCCTTTGGCAATTTTCGGGTTGCCATTTGGGCAGTTTTTGTATTGCTCCTTGAGCAGTATGTCTTCGCCCGAGACCCTCCAGATTTACCAGGGGCTTGCCTTTGGCAATTTTCGGGTTGCCCTTTGGGCAGTTTTTGCATCGCTCATTGAGCGGTATGTCTTCGCCCGAGACCCTCCATATTTACAAGGGGCTTGCCTTTGGCGATGTATAAGACGTTGAGAGTAGTGGATGAGATGAAAAGACTATTTTATTGCATTGAGGTGGGGCCCTGTTAAAAACCTCTTTCGGGGGAAAGGGGGGCCCGTTATTGCAATTATCATGCCGTATTCAAAATTGGTACCTTTTAAGGTGATGTATGTTCCAGCTATGCTCTATCTCCTTTCCTTCTTTCGTGAGCAGCTTGTAGGACCCTTTTCCGGATGCTCGTCCCACTTGGTATGGTCCTTCCCAGCTTTCGGCCAGTTTTCCATGGGCTTGATTTCTCGTGTTTTGGAATACCCTTCTGAGTACCCAATCTCTAGGTTGGAAGGCTCGGGCCTTGACTTTTTTGTTGTATTGTCTTGCTATCCCCATTTGATATTCGGCTATTCTTCGCTGTGCGTTATTTCTTTTTTCATCCGAAGTATCTCTCTCGAAAGCCAGGACTTGTTCATTGGCCCTTCCATTTAGCCTTTCTTATGGTGATAGGATTTCTGTTGGGAGTATTGCTTCCGTTCCGTATACCATCGAGAAGGGGGTTTGCAATGTTGAAGTTCTAGGGGTTGTTCTGAATGCCCAGTGGACTTCGGGAAGGGCTTCGGGCCACAATCCTTTGGCTCCTTCCAGTTTTTTCTTGAGTGAGTCTACCACCGCTTTGTTGGATGCTTCGGCTTGGCCATTGGCTTGGGGGTACCTTGGGGTCTAGTACGTAAGTTTTATATTTAACTGGTTGCAGAACTCTTTCAGAGTCTGCGCTATGAATTGAGGTCCGTTATCAGTGATAATTTCCCTTGGTATGCCGAATCTGCAGACGATGTGTTTCTAGATGAATCTCTGCACTTCTCGCTCTCTGACTCTTTCTAGTGCTTCAGCCTCTATCCATTTTGTGAAGTAATCGGTTACCATCAGTATATATCTTTTTCGACCCTGTGTGGACATCGGGAAAGGCCCGATAATATCCATCCCTCATTTGTCAAACGGCCATGGAGAGGTGATGCTGTGTAGATTTCCAACGGGAAGGTTGGAGTAGTTGGCGTGTCTTTTGCATTTGTCGCATTTTTTTACAAGTTCGGCCGCATCTGTCTTCATGGTTGGCCAGTAGTACCCGGCTCTGTGCGCTCTGAATGCTAGGCTTCTCCCTTCGGAATGGTTTCCAGCTGATCCTTCATGGAGCTCTTTCAACACTAGTTCAGCTTCAGGGAGGGAGATGCAATTTAAGAAGGGAACGCCTATGGATCTTTTAAAAAGTAACCCTCCGATGATGCAAAACCTGGCGGCCTGGGCTCGTAGCTTCCTAGCTTCTGCCTTGTCTTCAGGTACTTGACCATGATTGATGTAGCTGATGATTGGGGTTCTCCAGTCACTTTGTTCTATGGCCAAGGTTTCTTCGTACTCAATGGCTGCTTTGGGAAGGAAGGCGTATACAATTTGTCCCGTTGGCTCGTCTTTATGCATTGAGGCTCCGAGGTTTGCCATAGCGTCGGCCCTTTCGTTCTCTTCTCTTGGGACCTGTTCTATTGTGGCCTTTTGGAAGCGTTTCATAAGACCTTTGGTCATCTTCAAATACTTGGCCATCTTTTCGTTTCGGGCCTGGTATGTATCGTTGATTTGATTTACCACCAGCTGGGAGTCGCATTTAATCGTTAAATTGTGCGCTCCACTTTCTTTCGCCACCCTTAACCCTGCGATAAGAGCTTCGTATTCGGCCTCATTGTTGGTGGCTGGGAATTCGCATCGGATTGCTTGAAGTATTGGGGGTAGATTTGGGGGCCTGAGATATACACCTAGGCCGCTGCCGCTTTGCCTGCTAGCCCCGTCTACTTCTAGTATCCATTCGTCAGTTGAGGGTGTTGTCAGTTAGTTAATATCGACCGAGGCTGTTTCGGCCGGTGGAGCTACTTCGAAGTCAGCCATGAAATCTACCAAAGCTTGAGATTTGATCGCCCTCTTTCCCTCGAAGGATATGTCGTGCTCGCTAAGTTCTAGGGCCCATTTCATTAATCTTCCGAATTTTTCGGGGGAATGGATGGCGCTTCGATGGGGTAGCGCCGTTATGACAGCAATTGGGTGCCCTTGGAAGTATGCTCGAAGTTTTCTTGTAGCAAATATAAGGCTCAGGATCGCTTTTTCCAGGGTAGGATATCTAGCCTCGGCCGACGTCAGGGTTTTGCTTGCAAAGTAGACTGGTTGTTGTTTTCCCCCGGTTTCTTTGACCAGAACGGCACTTACTGCAATTTCGGAGTGTGCTAGGTATAAGTAGAATTTTTCACCGTCTTCTGGTTTGGCCAAGAGTGGAGGGCTGGTCAAGAAATCCTTGATATTTGTCAGAGCTTTGTTGCATTTTTCTGTCCACTCAAATTCTTTGGATTTTTTTAGAGCCTCGAAGAAAGGCTGAAATTTTTCTGAAGCCTTACGAATGAATCGGGTCAGTGCGGCCAGCCTTCTAGTGAGCTTTTGCACGTTCTTCTTGCTTCGAGGTTCTGCTATGTTCAGGATGGGTCTTATCTGATCCGGGTTGGCCTCGATTCCCCTCTTCGTGACTAGATACCCCAAGAATTTCCCTGCTTTGACTCTGAATTGACATTTTGTGGGGTTGCACTTCATGTTATATTTTCGGAGTGTCTCGAAAGTCTGGCTCAAGTGATGTACGTGGTGACCCGCATCCTCGGATTTAACTAGCATGTCGTCGATATAGACTTCCATGGTTTTTCCCAACTTATCAGCGAACATCTTGTTCATGAGCCTTTGGTATGTAGACCCTGCATTTTTTAGGCCGAAGGGCATTACTTTGTAGCAGTAAATTCCCCTCTCTGTGATGAATGTAGTTTTTTCTTGATCGTTGGGATGCATCAAGATCTGGTTGTAACCTGAGTAGGCGTCCATGAAGCTCAACATCTCGTAGCCCGCAGTTGCATTGATGGTGAGGTCGATATGTGGCAGCGGGAAGGGATCTTTTGGGCACGACTTATTTAGATCTGTGAAGTCGATACAGACCCTCTATTTCCCGTTCTTTTTCTTGACGACTACCACATTAGCAAGCCAGTCCGGGTATTGGACTTCTCTGATGGATCCGTTTGCGAGGATAATTTTGTTTCTTTCATGGGCAAACCTTCTGCGTTTCTGTTTGACTGGTTTCGCGCCTTCTTTCACGTTCAGCTCGTGGGTTATGATCGTTGGGTCGATCCTAGTCATATCCTTATGTGACCAGGCAAAGCAGTCCTGGTTGGCTTTGAGGAAGCCTATCAGCTTTTCCCGTTCCAAGCCTTCTACTGCGGTCCCAATCTGCACCGTTTTCGCCCCTTCCTGATCCAGGGGGACTTCATCTACTTCGTCTTCTGCCGGGCTTCGGGGTGTGTTCGGCCGAGACGTTAATTGCTATTCTTCAACCCCCTTCTGCTTTAAGCAGTTAGCGTAGCATTCCTTGGAGGAGCTTTGTTCACCCTTTATTTGTTTTATCCCTCGCGGGGTTGGGAACTTAATGAGTTGGTGATACGTAGATGGGATTGCCTTCATATCGTGTATCCAGGGTCTTCCGAGTATCACATTGTATGCGGACCTCAAACTTATCACGAGAAAGGTTGTATGCAGATTAATCCCTTCTGTGAATACTGGTAGTTCGATATCCCCGATTGTTGAGGTGGTTTTACCATCGAAGCCAGTAAGGAAGACGGCCTTTCTGCGCATCATCCTCTCGTCCAGTTGTATATTTTTTAATATTTTGAGGAATAGTATGTTGGCCGAGCTTCCGTTATCCACCAATACTCTTTTTACAGTTAGGTTTGCTATCGAGATTTTGATCACTAACGCGTCGTGGTGTGGCGCATTGATCCATTTGGCCTCTTCTTCTGTGAAGGTGATAGAGTAGTTATCGGTTGTGGGTCCGTCTCTGATGCTATAAATACTGAGGGAGTTTCTCAGCTTTCTCTTTGCTGCCGTGCTGGTTAATCCGCATGTCTCGGATCCCCCTGCGATCATGTTGATCACCCTTTCTTCTTCTGCGTTCGCGACTGGGACCATTTTCGGAGATTGATGATTTTTATCGGCCTCGGCTGCGATTTCTCGCCCTTTTTCAGATAAATATTCCCGCAAGTGACCCGCTTTTATTAGCTCGGTGACTTCTCTCTTGAGGGTCCAACAGTCGTCCGTGTTGTGGTCATGGTCTCCATGGAACTGGCAGTATCAGGATTTATCTTTCCATGCTCCTGCGTGGTTCGCTGGTTTGTCAGGCCATCTGACTCTGTCCCCCATTCCTTTAAGAATTGCAAGGGTTTCTCTTGTGGGAATGGTTAGTGGATAGGGTAGTAGTTCTTTTCTCCTCCGGCCGTGTTCGGGGTAATCTGGTCTCGAAGAATTATGGCCGGTATAATTTGGTCTAGACGGGCCGCTGCGGTCAATCTCCTTGAAGTTGCTCCTCGGCCTTTCAGTTCGGCCGAAATTTCCAGTACTGTTTCGACCGCGGGAGCTTGGCGTATTCTGGGAGCTTCTATGATTTTTGGGCTGGAGCTCCTCCTCATACTCCATCGCGTCTTCGGCCCTTTCCAGAACGTCTTCGAAAGTGCGGGGTTTGATTAGCTTTAGGCTTTCGTAAAACTTAGAAGTCTTCAGTAAGCCCTTGATGAAAGCTTTGGTGGCGCTCTTGTCTCGGCAGTCGGGAATGACCATTTTGGTCTCTTTGAATCGTCTGACATATTGTCTGAGACTTTCAGCGCTCCCTTGTTTTAGATCATACAAATCATCTACGTCTTTCTCCTTCTTCCTGCTGTCTGAGAATTGGTTCACGAATTTGGTGACCAATGATGAGTATGACTTGATGCTTTTCTCTGGCAGAGCTGAATACCACCTCTGGGCGGTTCCTGTCAAGGTGGAACCAAAACTTTTACACATAATTGCTTCCATATCTTCTTCTGGAATATTGCAGGTTCGCATGCGATTTTTGTATCCGGCAATATGGTCTTCAGGGTCTGTTGTCCCGTCATATGATTTCATGTTCGGAATTGAGAACCTTTTGGGCATCTTTGTTTCTAGGATCCATGATGTGAAGGGCATGTCGAAATATCTGATTGTCGACGACCTCATCATGATCCTTCTTCTTGAGGTTCTCTGTACCAGATCTTTGAGTTCTCTGATTTCCTGATCACGGCGCCTCTCTCGGTCTTTCCGGGTTGATTTTGGACCTCAGGCTCCTTCGTCGGAACTGCTCATATCGCGGCGATCTGTGTTTTTACGGCTTTCCGTCGACCCATCACTTTCTTCCAATGTCTCCCCACCGGAGTTCTCAAAGTTGAGCTTGCGCTTCCGGAGGGGAGAATATTTCCAGTTTGGTTGCCGGGCTTTTTCCTTGGTGAGGTCCGTGGATCTCCTTCTGGATTCCGCTTCTTTCCTCCACTGTTCCTTCTATTCTTCAACTTTTTTCAACATCTCTGTCAAGATCGCCAGCTGTTCCTCAGGTGTCTTCGGAACTTGATCTTCCAAGTTGGTGGTATTAGGGTTTATTGGAGCCATGTCTGGTAAAAACAGATGCGGAGAATAATTGTAGATGGAATTTGGAATTTTCAAAAAACCTTAACCTTGTGTGTGAGGTTCGTAGCCCCACGGTGGGCGCCAAACTGTTGTGCCAAATAAACCATAGCCAAATATTAGGCTAAGATTGCTTGAATAAAGTAGCTAAACAGCTTACAGAAGTGGTCTCACAGATTTTAGTTCTAATGAGTAAAAATCTCCCCCCTTACAATTATCCCTACCCCCTATTTATAGTAGGTGCCTGGGTCCTATTTCTATTTGGATTGAGACTCCTTGTTCTCTTAGAATTCGGTCTCTTTCTTGGGCTTGGTCTCCTTCTATCAATGGGGTTTTAGGAGTCCTTGATTCAGTGAGATAGGTTTTCCTTTACCAATTGGGCTTCGGGAATCCGTGTTTAGTTAGGTAATCATTCGGTGGGCTGGAGCGTTTCGGTTCGGACTCTACTATACTCGGCCGAGTTGAACTTCATTGGGCCTTTTGGCCATGTCGGTCGAGCTAGATTAGCGCGTTTCTTGAGCCTTTGGCCCTCTTTTGTCTTCTGCCGAGCTTGGTTTTAGGGTATCCCTTCTGTCTTTGGTCGAGCTTGGTTCTGGACTTTAGTTCCCTTTGCTTACTTTTACCTTCGACTATGATGCCTTATGGTTATTTTCCCAATACAGGGATGGAAATCAAACTTTTAAAGAAATATAAGTTGAAATCAAACTTTTAAAGAAATATAAGTTGAAATCAAACTTTCAAAAGTTTACGAATAAAATCAAACATTTAAAATTTAAGATCGAAATCAAACTTTTAAAAAATATATATTTGTTTTCAACTATTTTAAAATTATGTTATTTAAAAATAGTAATAATAATATATTTTTGGTGGTTTATAAACGAAAAGAACCTCGTTTCTCATTTTTAAATATTTTATATTTTTAATTAAATTTTTTTAAAAATTAAAATTTTAAGAATAATTTGTTTCAACATTAAATATTGGGATTTTTTAATAAATAGTTTTGTAAAGTTTAAATTTTTTAGGCGAATTTTGAATTCGGAAAAAAAAATAAAAAAATCAATCTTTAAGAAAGCTTGTTTTTTAAAAATAAATTGTGTTGACATTTTTACTTTCGATTCAAAGTTTTTCAAAATTGGTTGCTTTACAAATTTGTAATCTGAAATTATAAGTTTCTGATCACTTATCATATAAAATTAATGATTATTTTATTAGTGATGTAGGTGGAAAGATGAAAATTTGCTTTTAAAAACAAATTTTCTCAACTTATTTAGGTAAGAATTTAAAAAATAGACTTATAAATAAAACTAAAATTTGAAATGACTTATTTGATGTAATTTCCACTTAAATATTTCTAGAAGTAAAATTTATTAAATTTGCATATACAGTTGAAAACATGACTTTGATCCAATACAGTCCATTCAATATCATGAATGCACCTGGTCTATATCCTGTTTAAACACTCTTTATTAGATTACAAACTAGACTTTTCTTCAAGCATCCACATTCAGGAAACTAGAACTAGAACTGGGAAAACATGACTTCCATCCAATACAGTCCATTCAATGTCATGAATGCATTTATCCTATTAAAACACTATTTACCAGAATACAGACTAGACTTTTCCAACCACACACATTAAGGAAATTAGAACTGGGAAAAGACTAGTATGGTTCTTGTGCACTTTAAGGATTTGAGTCTGCTTATTATCTTCTATAGAACTAGAACAAGCATTTTTAAAAATTAAAAAAAAAAAAAAAAAAAAAACTGTATAATAATTCTAAATATAAATATTCAATCGATCTAACTAAATGTAATTTAATTTACGAGATTGATATAAACCTATATGTGTTTCGGGATTTGATGAAAGCAGAAAATAAGAATTAAGTAATTTTAAAAATAAAATAATAATTGAAAACAAAAAAACGGAAGCCATTTAATGTTATTTTCACAAATCAACAATCTTCACTTGTTTACCACTAGAAATTCTCAACATAGTCAATGTGTAGTTAATGCTTTGGAGAAAGGTCTTCACCATATTAGAAGTCTTCTATTTTATTTTCTGGTCCGCGGAATAAGTCCGTGCTAATATTTTGAATATAAAATATTTAATTGATTTTTAAGGAATAGATTTTTCTTTAAAAAATATTAATTTGTATGAATAATTAATTAAATATTAATTAATTTATATTTTAAAATTACTTACAAACTTTATATATTAATCCAATTGTGTAGAAATAAAATTATTTATTAATTAAATATTAAATATTATTTTACAGAATATAATGAAATATATAAAATTTAAAAATATATGTTAGTTTTCATGTCTATTTGACTAAAAAAAATCTAAATTTATGTTATTTCTAGTTGTTAATATATGTTTTATTTTTTATTTTATTTTTAGAAATTTTATTTATATTAATATGTTTGAATTTTTTTAGTAAACATTAATATATTTGTATAAAAAATAAATATTTTTTAAAGTATTTTTTATTATAATATATATAATTTTTTTAAAATAAATATATTATTTATTTATTTAAATTATAAAATTCTCTTAATTATATGTAGTTTATTTATTATATGAATAGTATAAATAATAATAATAATAATAATAATAATAACTTAATCTTATTAATAAAAATGTACCTATCATTTATTGTGTGAAAGATATAAGTGTAGTAAAGTAAAAGTTTAATATTATCAGATATGAATGGAAGAATTGTAAACATGCTAAATAGACAAATTTTAGAATAATTTAAGTGATAATTTTTATTTTTGGGTTGATCCAAAATCAAAATCTTTATTTTAGCCCAACATCATACATCTTTTAAAAGTAAATAATTATAAATATTTTTTTTCAACAAATGAATCAAGTTTACTATGTTACCCTTGATATTAAAAAAAAACAAAATAAAAATAAATCAAAAAAATAGAAAATATAAAAACAAATCAGAATTCCCAATCTATCCCTATGTTAACCGTTTGAATCCAAAATCATATCTCCTCCCTTGTCACATTCAACATTCACTACTCCGACATCGGTCTCTCCTCCTCTCCACTTTTTACTTCTCCGGCAGAGACCCCATCTTCAATTTTCACTCCGTACAACACCTCAATTCTGCAAATTTTCTCTCCAATTCTACTAGAAGATAAATTTATTAATGGTTCTTACACAATAGGAAAAATAATCTCAATTGTATTGGAACCCTAACTTTTACAATCCTAATTCATCACGTTCCTGGAACACCAAATTCAACCTTATTTGTCCCTTAACAATTCATAAGCATATTTGCACGTGTCTCTCCAATATATTTCTGAAAATTCATCTTCCATCACAACTCAAATGTATGTTTTTAAAGTTTTTTCATTGTTGAGCATGGTAGTGTTAATGTTATGGTGCAAGGGTGTAGGGTCTTGAATATATGATTTTAGAGTTCGTGGTAACATCAATATGGATATTGGATAGTGTTTGGAGTCAATTGTATGGTATAGGACCGCAATTTTACGAGTTAGTGTTGAAATTTCCGATTTTACGTTTTCCAGCGATTTTCTGGGTTCCATACCTGGAAACTATCTAAAATTATGCCATTTCCCAGTGTCCATGCATGGAAATAGACCTGCATTTTTTCTCAGTGATTTCCTGGTACCGACACCGAAAAATAGGCCAAATGAGCTCCTATTTTCGGGTGTTCAAACCGGGAAACTGCTTTGATGCATTATTTTTTTCTACGTTTAAATAATTTGTGTTTTTTTTTTCAGAAATGAGTTTGAAAAAGACACTAGTATACTTCAAGTTCGTTGTGGAGAGTGTAAAGATTTAAGGCATACCATAGCACATTCCCAAACAAAACATATCGAAGTTTCGGATTTAGAAGAATCACCATAGAATGAAGATTTGACACAAGCAGCGAACCCCACTGTTGAAAGCTCCTCCGGGATATACCATTCCATCCGGAAGCTAACTCACCCCATTCTCTTTTACTTTAGATATATCACTTTTGTTATGAGTTTGTTTGAGCATCGTTTATCAAATGCTTTTTGTTGTATATGGTTTAGTTGTTGAATTTGGTTTGGTTGTAAGTATGATTTTGAATGCAGAAATTTATTTCGAAAAAATGAAATTATCATGAAACAATTTGTTTCCCTCTTTTAACATATGGAATCTGGATATTTTTGTACTATTTTTGGTATTCACACCGTGGAAATGTCAGTTTCTAGGTCAGCATACCGAAAAACTGGACCCAAAATTACCTATTTCCCGGTGTTTATGCATGGAAACAAGGCATGTGTTTTCTAAGATATATACCGAGAAACAGTTCATTTTGAGCATTATTTCTCGATGTTGAGGCATGAAAACCGGACCTCAAAATAACAGTTTTCAGGTAATCATACCATGAAACTGGATCCAAATTTACCTATTTCCCGGTGTTGAGGTATGGAAACAAGTCAGTGGATTCCTAAGATCTAGACCGGGAAACAGTTCATTTTAAGTAATGTTTCTTGGTATGAAACCATGAAAATGACCTTTGTCAGATTAATTTAAGACCCAAACAAGCTAAAATACACTTTAGACCACTAAAGAGTCCAGCACGGATCATTTGTAACTTGGAGTTTTGATTTTTATTCCAATGGACATGTAAGAGTAGCACATGATGGACTATATACTACTACGTACATCATGCAGAACACCTTGTTTTTTGATTTTTCCAATGATGATATTTTATGATACAATTGCGTTCAACTAATTGAAAGAAAGCGTAATCATCCATAGTTAGCCGTTTAAAGCTACTAAATATCAAAATTAAGCAACTTATATAAACAAACTAGGTCATAAAAGCGTGCATTGGTATGTGAGAGTTGAGTTAAACCACAAAAAAATGCTCCCTAATGGTAGTAGTGGGTGTGGTAGGTTATTTGGAGTTGGAATGAATGTCATTTAATGTCGGAAAATATAGTTTCTAGGTCAGTATACCGGGAAACTAAACCCAAATTTAACTATTTCCTAGTGTGTATGCATGGAAATAAAGCATGTGTTTCCTAAGATATATACCGGAAAACAGTTTATTTTGAGCATTGTTTCTCGGTGTTTAGGCATGGAAACAAGTTATTAGTTTCCTAAGATCTAGACCGGAAAACAGTTCATTTTGAGCAATGTTTCCCAGTATGAGACCATGAAAATGACCTTTTGTCAGATTAATTTAAGACTCAAACAAGCTAAAATACACTTGAGACCACTAAGGAGTCCAGCATAGATCATTTTTAACTTGGAGTTTTGATGTTCATTCCAATGGACATGTAAGAATAGCATATGATGGACTATATACTACTACGTAGATCATGCAGAACACCTTGTTTTTTGACTTTTTCAATGACGATATTTTATAATACAATTGCGTTAACTAAGTGAAAGCAAGCGTAATCATCCACAGTTAGCCATTTAAAGCTACTAAATATCAAAATTAAGCAACTTATATAAACAAACCTAGTCATAAAAGTGTGCATTGGTATGTGAGAGTTGGGTTAAACCTCAAAAAATGCTCCTTAATGGTAGTAGTTGGTGTGGCAGGTTATTTGGAGTTAGAATTGATGTCATTTAATGTCGGAAAACATAGTTTCCGGGTCAACATACCGGGAAACTGAACCCAAATTTACCTATTTTTCCAGTGTGTATACATGGAAATAAGGCATGTGTTTCCTAAGATATATACCGAGAAATAGTTTATTTTGAGCATGGTTTCCCGGTGTTTAGGCATGGAAACAAGTCATTAGTTTCCTAAGATCTAGACAGGGAAACAATTCATTTTGAGCAATGTTTCCCGATATGAGACCATGGAAATGACCTTTGTCAGATTAATTTAAGACCTAAACAAGAAAAAATACACTAGTGTCTTTTCAAGCCTATTTCTGAAAAAGAAAAAAAGATAAATTATTTAAAGGTAGGAAAAACTGATACATCGACGACGTTTCCTAGCCTAAAGATCTAGAAATGGAAGTAATTTTTGTCTATTTCTCGGTGTTGACACTAGGAAATCACTGACAAAAAATTATATTTCCATGCATAAAGGGAGGGAAACAGTCAAAATGAGCCCCTATATCCCGGTATGGAGGCCGGTAAATGGTTTCCCTCTTATGAAGGCTGGAAACCGGCCTTCTAATAGACTTTTTCCTAGGCTTCAATAATGAAAATCACTGATATTTATTATCCCGTCTGTATCCCGGTATTGTGACCGGGAAATAAGTAAAAAACCATTTACGTCCCTGTATAGATGTTTGGAAACCAATAAATTATTTACCATCATGTGTCACGGTATCAATATACGGGAATTAAATTGATTTCATTTCCAGCCATGGACACCAGGAAATGGTGTTAATCTGGGAAAGTTTCCTGGCAGGGACACCGAGAAACAGCTGAAAAACTATATTCGGGATTTTCAACCATAACTCGTCAAATTGCATTCCAATACAATACAATTAACACGAAATACTATCCAATATCCATAATGACGTTACAAGTAACTCTAAAATCATTAATTCAAGACCCATAAACCCCTAGACTATAAATTTAACTCTACAATGCTCAAGAATGAAAAAACTTTAAAAACATATCTTTGAGTTATGATGGAAGATGAAGTTTTAGATACGTAGTGGATAATTATGTGCTGACATTTCTATGGATTGTTAAGGGACAAATAGGGATGAATTTGTTGTGAATTTGGTGTCCCAAGGATGTGGGGAATTAGGATTGTGAATGTTAGGTTTCCAATACAATTGGGGATTATTTTTCCTAATGTGTAGGGACCATAAGCAAATTTCGTGAGGGGCTTTTATTAAATATGGTGGGGTCTATATGTGAATATTATTTTTGAATTCAAATATTTAAATTGAAGGGCATAATAGACTTTTCATATCTTTAAAACAAATAAATATAACTTAAATTGATTTTAAATTATTTTTTTAATGGAAGGGGTATAAAGGTCTTCTTTGTTCATTTGTTGCAAAAAATTAATTAGATTTTTTAGTATTATAGAAATTTTAATCTTGGTTTAAAATTACAATGAATTAAATTTTTTGGGTCACTTTTGCAAATCACCAAAAAATAAATAGTAATATATTAAAAATATTAAACTAGTAATAAAATAAAATAAATATAGATTTTAAGAAAAAATAATTTTCATTAAATTTAAAAAATATTTAATCTGAATTTAAAGTTGCAAGAATATTACGAATCCCACGTATAGTCTATATATTGGATTAATAAAATAAAAAATAAAAATACTAAGTTACGAATCTCTCATAAAATTTACCATTTATGTCGATTTAATATAAAAATTGAGATTGTAATATCCCCTAAAAAGGTTGACCATTTTAAGTTCTTAGATTGAATGGGATGATTCTGCGCGGAAGTTATTTGGAGTGAATATTTTAGACATGAAATTGTGATCCATTATTATATTTGAGTGGGAGGTGAGAGAAAGATAATTTGGTTTTGATTAGCTAGATTATCAAGGTTCACCATAACCTTGTTTTTCTAATTTGTAATGTTTTCACATCTCAATCCCGTAAATCAGTTTTCCGAATATTGTTGTCGGTAATAATTTCGTTGATAGATCATCTAGATTATTGATAGATTGGATTTATTTCACATTGATTTGACCAGTATTTTAAAATTTGTGGGTGTAGAAAAATTTGGAGGAAAATATATTTGGTGCGATCTCTTTGATATAACCTCCACATGGTCAATGCATGCTGCATTATCTTCAAATATCACTGTTGGCTCATTCATAGTCCGGGAGATACCACATGAATTCTGGATATGTTGGATCGTTGATCTCAACCAAATACACTCTCGACTGGTTTCGTGTAATGTCAAAATTTCAGTATGATTCAAGGACATGGCTACTAAAGTTTGTTTCGTAGATCTCCAGGAGATCGTGATACCATTGTATGTGAAAATATAGCCAGTTTGAGAATGTCCTTTATGCGGATCCGAAAGGTATCCAACATTGTCATAACCAGTCAAACCCAAAGATTTATCAGCATTAGTATAAAATAATGCCAGATCTTTTGTACCTTTTAGGTAATGCAAAATATATTTGATTCTATTCCAATGACGACGGGTTGATGCAGAACTATATCTTACTAATAAATGTATAGCAAACAAGATATCTGGTCTCGTACATTGAGTCAAATATAACAGTGCACCTATTGCATTCAGATATGATACTTTAGGACCAAGTATTTGTTCGTCACCATCTTTTGGTCTGAATGGATCCTTTTTAGGATCAAGCGTTCTTACAACCATACGAGTACTTAATGAATGGGCATTATCCATATTGAATCTTTTCAAAAGCTTTTGAGTATATGCTGATGGATAAATCAATATGCCATTTGATTTATGTTCAATTTCCAGACCAAGACAATACTTTGTTTTTCCCAAATCTTTCATCTCAAATTCCATTTTCAAATACTCAGCAGTTTGTTTTATCTCTTTAGGAGTCTCAATGTTATTCATATCATCCACATAAACTGTTATAATAGCAAAACCATACCTGATTTCTTAATGAGATACATAGACATATAATATTATTCTAGTATCCTTCTTATTAAGTACTCACTAAGACATTTATACCTTATTCTCCCAGATTGTTTTAACCCATATAGGGATTTTTATAACTTTATGGAATATAAGTTTTGAGATCTCAATCTATATGACTAAGGTAATTTCAATCCTTCTCGGAGTTTCATGTAAAATTCATAATCAAGTGATTCATATAGATATGCAGTGACTACATCCATAAGACAAATTTCCAGCTTTTCAGAAATGGTAAGACTGATCAGAAATCGGAACGTAATAATATCCATTACTGGAGAATAAGTTTCATTATAATCAATTCCAGGTCTTTGGGAGAAACCTTGAGCAATTAAACATGCTTTGTATCTCACAATCTCATTTCTTTTATTTTATTTTCAAACGAAAACTCATTTGTAACCAACTGGTTGAACATCTTCTGGTATTTTCATTATGTGCCCAAAAACTTTTCGTTTATTCAGAGAGTTTAACTCTGCTTGGATTGTTTCTTCCCATTTTTTCCAATCATGTCTATTTCTTCATTCTTCCATACTACGTGACTCATGATCATCATATAAAATATCTACTACCACCGTGTAGGAAAATAGATCATCAATTTTCATTTCATTTCTATTCCATAATTCCTTATTGAAATTTATGAAAATTTCTTCATTTTTCGATTCTGATATTTCTTTATCATTTCCTCCTTCAGGGAGATAATTTTCAGATATCTCACTAACTTCTAGGATTTCATTGGATGTGGTTTTAAGATCAAGATCATATTTCTTTCTTTTCCTTGGAATTATATCTTTTGAACCAGGTGGTCTTCCACGCTTCTGGCATGGGATAGAAGTTTCATTTGCTATTGTCTTTTGAGATTGTCCTCCCGAAACATTTACCATTGCTAGTACATTAGTTTCTATATAAGACTTGGTTATTTTTGAAATATCATTAAATGCATATGGCATTTGATTAGCTATCATTTGTAAATGTAGGATCCTTTAAACTTCTACCTTACATTGTGGAGTACGTGGATCCATATGCGCTAATGTGGGAACTTTCCATGCTAATTCAAGTTTCTCTTTTGGAGAAATCTTTTCTTTTCTAAGTGATAGGAAATTACTTTCATCAAATTGACAGTCACTGAATCTAGATGTAAACAAATTTCCTGTCAATGGTTCCAAATATCTAATTATTGATGGAGAATCAAAATCCACATATATTCCTAAATGTCTTTGGGGTCCTATTTTAGTTCTCTAAGTTGGAGTAATGGGTACATATACAACACACCCAAATGTTCGCAAATGTGAAACATTAGGAGGATGCTTGAATACTAAATGTACTAGGAAATATTGATTATAAGGTTTTGGGCAAATACAAATCAATGCAGTAGCATGCAATATAGCATGTCCCCAAACAGGTACTGGTAATTTCGAGTGCAATAATATAGTTCGCGTAATTATTTGAAGGCGCTTAATTAATGATTCAGCTAATCCATTTTGGATATGAACATGCAGTATTAGATATTCAATATCAATCCTAGATACTTGACAATATTCATCAAATGCTTACGATGTAAATTCATCAGCATTATCAAGTCTTATACTCTTAATAGGGTAATCTGGAAAATGAGCTCGTGATCGAGTAATCTGTGCTAGCTGTTTAGCAAAAGAAATATTACGATTGAATAACAAGCATACATGGGACCATCTTGCAGATGCGTGTATTAAGACCATGAAGTAGCGAAATGGTCCACTAGGTGGATGAATGAGTCCACATATATCTTATTGAATTCTGTGTAAAAATGATGGAGATTCAAAACCTATTTTTGTAAATAAAAGTTTTGTTATCAATTTTGTTTGGGAGCATGGAATACATAAGTCCCTATCATTTAATAGGATTTTGTAATTTCTTAGTGGATGCCCTTTTGAATTCGTAATTATTCTACGCATCATTATGGATCCCGTATGCACAAATCGATCATGCCAAAGTTGGAATATTTTAGAATATGAGAACTTCTGATTCTCAATAGCATGGATTTCAATGTGCATGATGGTTGTATAATATAATCTAGATGATGAAATAGACAGCTTTTCAATCAGAAGCTTCTGGCTTGATCTGTTTGAAATAATACGCAAATATTCGATACCTTTTTCATCAACTGTTTTAATATGATATCCATTCATTATTATATCTCTGAAACTGAGCAAATTTCTTCTAGATTTGTAAGAATATAAAGCATTTTTTATATTTAATTTATTGTTATTTGGTAATAAGACTGAAGCTCTTCTAGGGCCTTCTATCAGATCTACTGGACCTGATATGGTATTCACCTTAATTTGAATTGGTATTAGTTCCAGAAAATACTTTGATTCTCTCATAATTGTATGAGTTGTAGCACTATCGGCTAAACATATATCTCTAGATATAACTAATTCTTGATTTGAATCCATAACCTTTAATAAAATGAAAACATAAAATCAATTGAATGGAAATGTAATATTCATAATTATTTAAAAGTATTTATAATCAAAAAACCAAAATTACATTTCATTTTATTTACAATAAAAATCAAGGAAAAATATTCACTTATAGTTAACAGTCCCATCACCAATCAAGTGATTTATCCTTCCATCAGGATCTTTAAAGAAATCAACAGTTTCCAGATTTGATATATCGAAAGGACCGGTATCACCATCGCCAAAAACATCATCCATATATACTCCATTATTCTTTTCCTTTTCTTATCACGTCTCAACTTCTGATAAGTGTTAACTGCATGTTTAGGGGTACGACAAGTTCTTGAATAACAAGTGGGGGAACCACATCTATAACAGGAACCACAATTGAACTTTGGCGGTTCCTGAACTTCTTTCCCTTTGCTGGAACTAGCATTGTAAACATTCCACTTATGAGGAGCATTTGGATTATTCTATGAATGTTCATAATCCCTATTGAAATTACGACCACGTCCTTGACCATTTCTAGATCCTTGGCCATTTCCATGACCATTCCCACATCCATTTTCACAATTATTCCTACGTCTAGAACCACAGCCACAACCACGATAACTACGACTATGACCACAATATGAATTTTCGTTATAATGTGCATTCACTTCTGGGAATGCTTGCGTGCCGACATGGCATCTTTCATTTTTTTTACTGACAATTAGTTGGGTTTTTCAGTTATATCCAAAACTATAATCAAATCATCATATTTGGAATTTTCTTTTTCGATATTGCTGTTGTAAAATCGTTTGGGAAGGATGGACCGTGGTAAATGTTTTCTCTAACATTTCATGGTCAGCTTTTGTTTCCCCACACATTTTTAGCTTATTCACAATCAGATACAATTCACTCACGCTTTTGAAATCTTGAAATCTCGAATTGTTCCATTCATCTCGTGATTCAGGCATGATGATCTCAGTTTGGCGATTATATCTAGAAATCAATGCTTGCCACAGATCTGCAGGATCAGTGTTGGTCATATACTGATTTTGCAAATCATCACTCATATGAGTTCGGATTATAATCAAAGCTTGATTTTTCTACAGCTCAGTTGTTTCATTTTTCTTATCCTGAGTTCCATACAGATTTTTGGATTTCAACCTTTTTCCATAATCACTCAACCATCTCATATAGTTTGCTCTAGAAACCAACAATGGCTAAAATTTGTATCGATTAATTTTCTGCAAAATAAGAACCCTTTCTTTAAATTTCCAGATTTCAATTATTCAATTTCAGGTGAAAAATTGTAATTTTTCAATTTTTTCAGATTTACTGTTTTCTCGTAACTAGAATCACAATTACCAAACACTTTTTGATATGGAAGATCCATCTAAGCGGCAATTAGAGAACATACTCGTGTTGATAACGTGTTGTAAAAATAAAAATAGAATTTAGGGATAAAAGAGAAAAAAACAAATTATTTATATAATTAATTGAATAGATCCAGTTAAGAAACTTACGAGATTGATCTTCACTTGCAGATACACGATGGATCAATCATCACATATAGATATACGAATTGATTTGGTGAATTAATAAGAATAAGAAAGATATCAAAATTAGTTCAAGAAAAAGAAAAATGTTGTAGTGATTTTTATTTGATATATATAGATTAATACAAAAGATATGAGTCACAACACATTCACTATACACATTACACATGTCAAGTTCAAAAAGTAAAATGGATATGCTCTTGACATTTGGTTGGAAGCAAAATATGAATGGTGGAATCCACTTATTATATACTAGATTTCACAACATTGAGAGATATGAATTGATTTATATTAATTTGTAAAGTTCTAATGATATTATTATTAAAAAAAATAAAAAGAAAATTCGCATCATAGCAAAACCAAGATCTAGTCCATATGATTTAACAACAATTAGTACGAGTGGGAGTACTATCACTCAAGTTCAATTTAGGGAGAGTTAAGAATGAAAATTTTACTTCTTTACTCATTTTTCTGCGAGTATCCGCCTGACATAATTGAATATGGATATGAATTTTCAATTTGTGTCATGTTTTTACGTGAACTTTGGACTACTTTGTAATAATTGATACTTAATTATTTTTTTTTTTTTATTATTTTAATAGATATGGGGCAAGTTTGTATAATTAAATATTATAAAGGAAAAAGAGGCAAATTCCAACAAGTCAATGTTTTCTACTGTGGAGATATAGTCAAGCACATGAAGATCAGAAGACTTTTTAATTTTTGAATTCTATTTTTTGTCTAGAAACTTTAGGAGAGAGTATGTGGGCGCAGATTTTCATATTCAACATCTTTTTGTTCTTTTTTAATTTTATCTTTTAGATTTATTGCTTGGGAAGAGAACAATACACTTAGTCTTGAATTTTTCTAGACTAGGAAGATTTTTCTGCAATAGAGTTTGATTTTTCTTTTCTCTTCTTTGTTATTTTATTTCACGTTCAATTATAAGGTCATGATGCTTGTTGTGCCCACAACAAGCTAAACCTCTTTAATCCAGTAAAGTACATCCTTCAATTCTGTGTTGTGAGAAGTCTTTTTACTTGTTGGTGTTGATTAATATTTACGCATTCTTTGTGCTTAATGGATTTTGGTGGATTATACTAATTTGCTAGTTGAATAATTTAGGTTTATTAATTGATTATGTAAATTAGTATACGAATAGTCATGAAAATTAAATACGTGGAATAGTTTAATTAGATTGGCACATGTAGCAACCAAAATAATGCGTTATACAGTGAGTTTGCATAATCTGATTTAAACAAACATGCTATTGATTTGTAGGTAAAAGTCTGGGTTGTTATACTTTTAAAGCAGTCTAGAGTTAAACTTGTCAGGAGCGTGTCAAGGTTACTATTAAGCTAGGGACTAATTAGAAGGCACATGTTCGGTATCTAAGGAACGATTAGGTAATTAGGTGCGAGGTCGATTACTATAACTAGACTTTCTAATCAACATAGTTAATTTATAATTTCAATGATCAACACAAGAATTGAATTAACAACTTTACTGGATTGATTTCTTTTTACTATTAAACTCAATCTTTATTTTTCTTAGAAATTTAACTTAATTGAATCTATTCTCAAAACCCCCCCATTTACTTTATTCTGTCAACCTGGTTGAATAGCAAATTAGAATTTTCAGTTTATAATCTGAAGGTTCGACCATGCTGCTAATTACTACAAAGCTACATGAATAAATAACTTTGGCAGTTTTGACACGTGTCATTTGTATACTCGTTATCTGTTTATTGCCAATATATGTTTAATAATCGGGCAAGATATGGGTATACCTGCAAGTTACCAATTACGCATTATTTAAAAAAAATTGATTGTTTAAAAGTAAAATCATGTTACTATAATCATAGAGAGTCACAGTCTCACCAGTTTAACGAAAAAAAAATTGATTATTAAAAAAAAAAAAAAAAAAAAAACTTAAACTTGTTACTATACACACACAACCACAATCCCTCACTCACACACTCTATCATCTCACCTCATATAAACATTCACAACCCTAATAGAGTCTTTCTATTGTCATCACAACTTATCACCAATTCACTTATCTTCGTAGGTTTCCCTAATAGCCATCATTACAATCACTTTTCACTAATTCACTTATCATTGGTGGTGTCAACCACAACACTCTTCGATGACCATATTCCATGGATTCTATCATTCACTCATCTTCTCAGATTTCTCCTAGCTTTATTGAATAAGAAAATAGATACTTCAACATAAACAGAAGTTTTACTATGTATCTATGATATTTTATTGGATGACTCTGTTTGAATTGATGTGGGTCCGGGAATTTATTTGTTAATGAAACCAAAAAGTGTATTCATCTATAGTTTGTCATCCTACAAGGGATTGTGAATGTAATTTGCTCTTTACTGATGATTTCAAATGTCTCACAAGTTGATGTGGTGGGACGGACCTATACAAGTTTCTCTCTCGCATTAGTAGGTGGAGTGCGAATTTTTATACATTTAAAACATAAATTTTTAGTGGGTTCATATTTTAAAATAGGGAAAGTTTCAATTGTAGCCATTTTAAAGTTTGAATTAAGTTAATGAGCCACATAAACTTTGTCTTTCAAAAATAAACTTTTCAAAGTTTCAAATTCACCAAATGAGCCTTCGTAACTTTTTCACGGATCAGTAAGGTCTTTCATAGGTTATGAATGACCTCCATCACGAGTTGTGAAGGACCTCCATTAAGCACCTCTAATTCGTGACGGGGCAAAAATATTATAAAAGCTCACTTCATAAAATTGAAATTTTGAAAAATTTACTTTTAAAATATAACGTTTATTAACGTTTATGTAACATATAAATAAAAACTAAAGTTTAATTTGCTCGTTGAAATTTTTCCTTCTAAGGTATCTAATATGATTTTGTTTTCGATATAAGTTCAGCGAAGTCTTCATATGTGAAGCAATATTGGTATAATAAGTGAATTCTATCGGAATTTGGTTGGAGCCCCACTTTGATAATGCACTAAAAACAAAATGGGCCCAAAGCATCACTAGCCCAAATCTCAAAACCAAACCCACAGTCACTGAAGGTCCACATAATCATATAAAATTGAGGGCTCTTTTTATTTTTGGGCCCTAGAAAATTTGAATTATTTTTATAGGCCCAATTTTAAAATATATCATAAATGAGCCTCCCAAACTTTGTATTTCACTCTATAGGCTGTGATACCTATTTTTCCCTTTTATTTTAAAAGAAATTGAAATTAATTTTTTTTGTTATTATTTGCAATTATTAGAAAATGATTTTCCTAAATTACCCTTACCATGTGAGACCCGGTTTAGGCTTGCTGAAACAGGTTTGAAGTCAAACTATCGTCATCGATTTTCTCCTCCTGTTCTTCGTTCTCCTATTCGAGGTTATCTTCTTCATCCTGGTAGAGTTATCCTTTTCCTCGCTGATTGTTTCATTTCTTCAAAACCCATGAAGTAATCTCGAGTCTCCCCTCCTGTCGCTGATTTGGATTTTAAATTGCATCAATTTCCCGTTGCGGTAATAGAACCTGGCCATCGAATTCGGTGATAGTAGAGAAAAGAACTTGCTCAATTTGTGTCGGTAAGCTTGTGGAATTAAGATATTGGGTTGGTTGGAGATAGTAATTTCTGTAGAAAACGTAAAACGAGCAAGGGAAATTCAACCTTAGCAGTTGAGGATTCAATTTCTAACGTAAGTGTTCGACTGAAACCTTATTTGATGTAAAAGAATCGCGTTTAACTTAATTGTACCTGTAAATTTGGTTTAGTCATTGTTATGGTGGGAGTCAATCTGAATGGACATTAGTTGCTTCTGTTAGTTCATATTAGCATGTTTGATGTTTGATATCGTTTTGTCCATTTGTCAATTATCCGCTTTTGCTGTTGAAATCCAGGTTCTTGTAGTCCATTTGTCAATTATCAGCTTTTGCAGTCTACTATATGGTGCTTGTTTATTTCTGCTATGTGTACTGCTGCTATAAAACTTCTGTAACTAATCAGTTTTGGTTTGATTTTAATCTCTAATACACTGTTTAGACATTGATAATGACTGTAGTGATTTTTACAAGTTGTTGGGATGATGTTTTGGTTGTGAATGGTAGTTTTAGCTGGTTTTTGAGCGGAGATCAAAACTTTCTAATATGAACGCATTTCATTTTTAGATAGAGAATTTAGTTTAGGTTCAATGTTAGTTTCGTGTAGGTATGTTTGTATATAACTTTGTGGAACATTTGTGTCATTAACCTGCTGTCAAACTTAATGTCTTGCACTTATTAGTTTCTGATACGATATCAGAAAATTGTGATTAAAGTTCAATTTTTTCTGATAGCATATATATTTACATCGTTGTTTACTAGTTTATGTTTTTCATTATTGTTTCAGTTGGATGGGGTCCTTCAAAGCTATTATCAACTACGATTTCGTCTGGGATGGTAGTTCATATGTATATGGTGACACAGGCATGGAGGTTTTTGACAGAAGCACGACTTATGAGGAGGTGATGGAGAGAATTTATTCAAAAAAAAGGGATACCAAAGGATTGTGTAGATTTATTTATTTATTTATTCTATAACAAAGTTGGATGTCCGACACGTAGGTTGCCAATTCGGGATAACGAGGACCTTAGATTTGCAAGTGAATACGAGGACCCGTTGGAATTATATATAGAGAAGGTGGAGAAGAATGTTTGTACTACAGATGCTGGTTTAATTCAGCAGTGCACAGGTAGGAGTTTAGAAATCTCCTGCAGAGGGACAGAAGATTTGGTTGCCGGGTCTGGTAATGTTCTCCGCCAGGATGGTGATTTCGCTGACCCTGAGTTGCTTGATGATTTAAATGGCAATGCTGATCCAGAATTGTTATTAGGTGCAGAATGTTCTGATGTTGAACCTGAGTATGACATAGCAAATGACGAACAGAATGAAGGCTATGTTAATGATGAGCAGGGTGATTGTTTTGTAAATGATGATGTAGAGGAAGGTTATATGAGTGATTGGGAGAGAGAAACTGCTTGTGCATCAGAGTCTCAGATTGGGCAGGACAAAGAGGTAGGAGTATATCAGCTTCTTGGAATGGATAAGAATAATTTTGTTGATCAGCAAATATATTCTCTACATGCTGGCTACCATTATTCCTGCTTGAGGAAAGGCTCTGTATTCAACAGTAAGGAGGAAATGAAGATTGCAATTTTCAAGTATGGTCTCGAAAATAAGCTGTCTTTATGTACTCCCAATTCAAATAGCAGGAGGTATGAGGTTAAGTGTATTAATAAGGGCTGTAAGTTTGCATTCTGGGCGAGAAGATGCAAGATGGAATTTCTTATATGGCACGTCACAGACTTTATGCCATCATGCACCTGTCTACATGATCCCGATAAAGCAGAAAGGCGACAAGCAGGCTATAAAGTGATAGGGCACATGTTTGCCAATCGACTGTCGGAGGCCAAATTTTCAGCCAACAATATAATGAGTGAAATTAGAGCAAGGTATGCTGTGAAGTTACTTTACAGTAAGGCTTGGCGGTCGCTTCAATTTGCCAAAGACCTTGCTTATAGGACCCATGAAAATTCATGGCAATTGCTCCCATCTTATTTGAAAATTCTGTTGGAAACAAATCCTAGCAGTGTTATTGATATGTAAACATCCGCAAATAGTAATTTTTTGTATTCCTTCTTCAGCCTAAGGCAGTGTATTGATGGATTCCAGAAGTATATACGTCCAGTTGTGTGTATGGATGCTACGCACATGAAAGGAAAGTCACTTGGTATAATTTTTGTTGCTATTGGTATGGACGGCTCAGATTGTATATTTCCTATTGCTTTTGGTTTTGCCTCAAAAGAGTCAGAAGCTTCTTGGACATGGTTTTTGCAAAGATTGCGCAGGGCGATTGGTGTTACAGAAAACTTAGTTCTAGTCACTGATCGTGGAAAAAGCATACCTCAGGCAGTTCGTGTTGCCTTTCCCAATGTTCCTCATGTGGCCTGCTACTACCATTTGAAGAAAAATCTGATAAAGTTTTTTATTCGTAGGGCAGACATTGAACAAGCATTTGCTAGAGCTGTGTATACCCACTCTACAGCTGAATGTGATAAGTTATTGGGAGGTATTGAGGTTGCTTGTCCCAATTTCCATCGTGAACTCAGCCTGCTTGGGAAAATGAAGCGGGCAAAATCTTATTGCCCTAGAAGAAGATATAACATCTTGACGACCAACATAGCTGAGTCCGTTAATTCTGCAATTCTACCAGCTCGCCGTTTGCCTATTACTGCCGCTCATGAATTCTTAAGAGGTATGACACAGAGATGGTTTAGTGCTAGATATGAGGCTAGAAAGAAACTTCAGTCTTCAATCACGTCCGCATCAGTTGACAAAATTCAGAAGATAATGGCAGATGCTGACAAATGTGATGTATTCCCAATCACAGAGGCTGCCAAGTATCAAGTCAGGAATGGCGATAAAGGAGATGGAATTGTCAATGTGGAGGAAAGAACATGTTCATGCGGATTGTGGCAGCTTGATCAATTCCCTTATTTCCATGTTGTTGCATATGCCAGGTATGTTAGAATTTCATGGACATTGATTATATATCATTCATTTTTTTATTAAGCATCAGAATTTCTAATTTGACTTTAGGGAGCGTATTCAGGATTTAGGATAGCCATTTTTGCTATCATTTATATTATTATTCAATAGCTATTGGTATGAGCAGTATTATTTTATATCTTACTGTCATCCTTATAAGTTTTGCAGGTATGTGAAAACACGAGTTAGTTCATTATGCCATGCGTACTACAGTAAGGATTTCTTGATTGGTGCATATGCCAAGCGAATAAATCCAATTCCAGGTAAAGAAGCGTGGGACATGACAACCCAACTTGTCTTGCCAATGGAAGTTGTACGTCAAGCTGGTCGTCCGAAGTAAAAGCGGTATAGATCTCATTTGGAGAAAAATAAACAGAAAGAATGCTCTCGGTGTCGTCAAAAGGGACATACAATGCCAACATGTAGTAACCCTCCAGTGTCTTCCGCGGGAAGTAATAGTAGTAAACGTAAGCGTGTAATGCATTGTACTCGTTGTAAGGGTGCAGGGCATAACGTTCGCAGCTACAAGGAGGCATCCGTAGATGTTGATGGAACAGGTGACATGAGCTCTCATGTGCCGTCCAATGACCAGGCTACCGTGGAACAAAGCCATAGTGAGACCTTAACTAGCCCAGCTTGAGACATCCCTAATAGTAGTGGCAGATGTTGTTTATTAATTTGTTATCCTTTATTTATATCCCTATTTTACAAGATTCTACGGAAGTAATATTGTTTGTACGTAATAAAAAAGGATTAACTTGTTTGCAGATAGATCTTGAAAACAGGCAGCAGGTCGGACTATTGGTCTGTGTAGTTGACTTATTTGGTCTCTGAGTCATCCTCAGAAGTGAATATGCCAGATCAGAAATTTGATGGCAGTTCAGATTCGATCTTTTGGGACCCTAATGGCCGCGAAATCCTTTAAATGTGTACAAGTAATGGTTAAGCATGAAAATAATGCAACCTTAACATAAAACCAAAACCACTCCTCCACATTAGTGGAATGCATGAGTATGCCACCATAACCGATTAACTCTTACATGTCTCTCGAACTATACGTGCCCTCTATGATTTTTATATTTTTTTTAGCCAAAACGTTCAGCAATTAAGGGAGACAGATGCCTGAAAAAGTTAGGTCCAGTTGGTTAAGTGGAAAAGACTTATTTGGTCTTGAGTCGTCCTCAGAAGTGAATATGCCAGATCAGAAATCTGATGGCAGTTCAGATTCGATCTTTTGGGACCCTAATGGCCGCGAAATCCTTTAAATGTGTACAAGTAATGGTTAAGTATGAAAACAGTGCAACCTTAAGATGAAACCAAAACCACTCATCCACCTTAGTGGAATGCATGAGTATGCAACCATAATAGATTAACTATTACATATCTCTTGAACTATATGTGCCCTCTATGATTTTTATGTTTTTTTTAGCCAAAATGTTCTGCAGTTAAGGGAAATAGATGCCTGAAAAAGTTAGGTCCAGTTGGTTAAGTGGATAAAGACTTATTTGGTCTCTGAGTCGTCCTCAGAAGTGAATATGCCAGATTAGAAATCTGATGGCAGTTCAGATTCGACCTTTTGGGACCCTAATGGCCGCGAAATCCTTTAAATGTGTACAAGTAATGGTTAAGTATGAAAACAATGCAACCTTAACATGAAACCAAAACCACTCCTCCACCTTAATGGAATGTATGAGTATGCCACCATAACCGATTAACTATTACATATCTCTCGAACTATACGTGCCCCGTATGATTTTTATATTTTTTTTAGCCAAAACGTTCTGCAGTTAAGGGAGACAGATGCCTCAAAAAGTTAGGTCCAGTTGGTTAAGTGGATAAAGACTTATTTGGTTTCTGAGTCGTCCTCAGAAGTGAATATGCAAGATCAGAAATCTGATGGTAGTTCAGATTCGATCTTTTGGGACCCTAATGGCCGCGAAATCCTTAGTTAGCACTTGTAAAACTATTAGTTCAGGAAGAGAATATCATTCAATGTGAAAGTAATGGCACTATTGAGCGCATGCATATCTAATTATAGTTAGATCTGTTTGAAGACATAGGAAAAAATGACAGATCTTGTAATATGATGATGAATCAGACTTGGATTTTTTACCATCAGACGCTATAAAGTGAGATCAGAAATCTGATACCGGTTCAGAATTAAAGATTTCATGCTGATTTACTAACAGAAACACAAAAGTTTGTAATATTATCATCATATGAACATGGCGTCTGGGTTACCTTTCTCCAAACACTTAACAAGGAACTCCTCTTTCTGTGGGTTAACTCCCCAACGGCCGTAAGTGAAGTCCTCCAAATTGACGTCTTTCATCACCTGATCCTTGTCCCCAAGTTCATGGAGGATCTTGGAAACACTAGTTAGGTTGAAGAGGTCGCAAATAGAAGCTCGCCCTACCGTCGCCACGATCTGGGCCATTACCTCTGCTGGTAAGACATCAATGATACAGACAGAAGAAGACGCCATCTTCGCTTTGGTTCTTCTCTCCATTTTCTGTCCTGCAAACCCTCAAAATAACTTAACTACAGAGGTTAGAGTTTGGGTTAGATTTATAAAGAGAGGTGGGTTAGTTTAATGAGTGTTTTTTTTTTAAAAAGGGCTATTGATAAGACATCACAAATCTGGGAAATGAAAAGTCTGGTGGAAGTCGTAATGATCTGGTTTTGAGATTTGATGGTCAGTACGTTTTTCGGAGCTTTAAATATAATATTCTGACCACATATCAAATTATTCTGAATTAGAATCCAAAACACAATAAAATATGCATTAATCCAGGGAAGGTTAATACTCTGCAATTGGAATTGGATATCTTTTTAATAGGATTTCTGTCACCGAAAATATGGCTATTTTCGATTTTCGGTTAATTCGGTTCAGTTAACCGAAAAATTCGGTTCGGTATTCCAAATTTTTGGTTAATCGAAAAACCGAATAAATAACAAAAATATTAATTTTTAAGTTTATTTTCTCTATTTTTCACTATTTAGTCACCAAGTTACCTATTCTTTTCTTTTCTTGTACTAATATCTTTTTATTCTTATATTTTCTTCAATGATGTGAGCATCGCAATTGAATTTATGGAAGTCGAATGAATAAAAAATTCAATTTTTTATTAATTTATTGGATTTTCGGTTAACCGAAAAATTTCGGTTTCGGTTTTTGGTTAACCGATTAAAATTCGGTTCGGTTTTCGGTTAGCAAAATTTGAGATTCGGTTAACCAAAAACTGAAAATTCGGTTCGGTTTCGGTTAACCGAATTCTCTGCCCTATCCTATATAGTTACTATATTATAACACTGGTAATGAAATGACATCAGATTATTGTGAACTTGAAAGTCTTTAAATTGTTGTTCAGCCATTCAGCTTTGGAAATTTTGTTCACAAACAACAGTCACCTAACAAATTAAGACATATTATTAAGACATCTAAGACCTGTGAATGGGTGTAAGTGTTGGAAACTTCCCAGACAAGCAACTAATATCTTCAAAGAAATAATATCTCACCTCAAAAAATTCTGATGCAAAGAAATTCCATATAACCAATCCAGAATCCATAAAATTATTTTGGTCCAGAATACCAATCAAGTACGAACGTTGATTGCAGAATTCATAACATCTTTTTGGTTCAGAATACATATCCAGCACGAACATTTGGTTCAGAATACATATCCAGCACAAGAAATAACATTACTAGGTGTGAAAAGCTAAGAACGATACTTAGTAGCTTGGAATATAACATTTGCAATATGCTGCCTCATTAACTTAGGCCAACCCCTTTCCCGGTTAACAGACCACTTTTTTCTTCCAAGTAGAATATCTTTAATACCAACACAGATATATGCCCCGCATGCATGGCTGAAATATACCAATTACAGTTAACTTCAGCTATACATGTATAACCAAACTAGTAAAGATTAAAAGATTTCCAAAGCATACCTATAAGGCTGACAGGGAACACAGTTATAGGATGGGAGGTTCACTCTCCACTCCCTGTCTAAAACAGGAGGTTTATGACTGTAGTACTTGAACATAGACAGGATCTGTGGGATGGTGTATGCTACACACTTGAATTGATTTGCCAAAAGTTCCCAACTTTGTTGATCATTGCCACACTTGTTGCACCTGGAGTCTACCACCCATATCTCCTGTTTCGTTAAATCCAAAACGACTATTGCCCAATGCGTGTCATACAGATGAGCGGGGAAGCAAATCTATAGCAAATGATTTAAATACCATCTGTAAAAATATAGTTTTTTCTGTTATATATATATATTTGAAGCACCCTAAAGCTTACCGTATCCAGTTCCCACCAATGAGAGCAGTTAAAATCTTCCAGAGCCTCTCCATTTATGATTTTAATCCACAGTTCTGGAACAAACAAACCCTTCATTCCTTCCTTCTTCTTTAATGCTTCCTTATACTGATTAGATAAAGTTGAGTAGAAATTTGAACTTAGGACACCCACTTTCTGGTTCTTAACACCAGAGTGAAGCTTTTTAATGCGGTGCATAAAGATGTTGATCAATTCTCCTGAAAACCACGTTGTACAACGGTGAATTTCACGTACGATAATGTTCTTGCAGGGATGATGATCGACAAATCGCCTGCAACAACGTAAAGATTAAATAAAAAACGTTTAATCTGCAAATGTGAGGTGACTTCAATATATTTGAAGCAAGATCCAGCAATTGTGTAAACCTATTAGAATTAATAAAACTATTGCAACCATAACGAAATATAACAAAAGCAAGAATATAACACGTACAATAGCTCTCCTTCTGCATTCAGCCATTCGACCATCTGCCTTGGTGGATAGTTGTTTCGGTCTTAAGCTCTTATCAAGTAATGGAAAGCAGGAAGTAGATGAGTCATTTAGAATTGATCTCTTATTTTCTGGCCACTCATGAGGGTCATGTATTGCAGAAGCAGGTTTTTTGGAAGCAACCATTTTCAGGGACATCTCTTGGGTGAGTAACGTGTCAGTATCAATTTCTTCAGTTTCCCCAACATCACCTGCCAAACCAGAAAGAACCTTCGTGATAGCTAGGTCATTCTTAACCTGGTCATCCAGATCTTTCTCATCAGTTTCAGTAACTGGGACAGCAGTATTCTTCAATTGATCATCTTTTCCTTTTCCATTATTTTCCTCAATGTTACAGTCTGAAATTTTTTCTTTCCTTGCCATCGTTCGAGTCTGTACTCGAAATCTAGGCTTACTCGGAGAAACATTTACTTCCTGCCTTCCAGGTAATGTGCTAATAATTTCAGAAACTTTCTCATCCACTTTTAGTTCCTTAGTTGAAGCCTCATCAACAACTGCAGGTGTTGCTTTTCCAATATCTGCTTTTTTCAACTCATCCCGAACCATTTTTCTAGTCTTAACCAATGTTGCGAGTACAGTCCCCTATTTGGAGCTTTGCGTTTCTTGCGACCCATTTTTGGCGTATTCTTCTTAATACTAGCTTCTTTAATAGATATTGGTCTAACAGAGACCCTATTCGACTTCACATCAGCTTCTGGTTGCATGTGATTACATCTAGCTTTCAAGAGATCTTAGACCTCTCGTCGCCATTCATCCATTTCCCTACGCCATTGAACCAAGTCTTCAATATTCCTTTTAAGCTTACCCAACATTATATCTGCCCCCTTTCTGTCATGACTTCCTGACCTCTTCTTCTCCCTGGTCTTGATTATATATTCTTCCATATTCATTTCTGAAACGGCTTCCGAATCTTCCCTCTTTGAATCACTCATGTCCACTTCAAAATCACAACATTTGAAATACCAAGAATTTCTTTCTGCTTCAGAAGGGACTAAATTCGTTTCACCGGGTACCTACAGTACAATATAGAACCTATTAAAATCAGAACATTCTAACGTCACATCCAATATAACTGACACCACTTCAGAATCAATTTAAACAGACATTACTTTAAAATACCTGCAAAATTAAGTCAAACCTCTTGCTGGAGTTATCTTCAAAGTCCCAGTTAACACATCTTGGGTACAGACTTTTATCATCTTCGTCCCGCTCGAGCTTCGTTACTCTAGATGTCGCCCGCACATCAGGGAAACAGTCAACCATGCACCACTGCACTCAGTCATTTCAATATTACCAAAATCAGCCTGAAAATACAATAAAACAGTGTATTCGTATTCAGTTAAAAGAAGTTAAGTACTTACCACAAAAGATAAGGGGAAACCATACAAATGAACGCCTCGAATAGGATTATTGAAGAAGGTACCGCCAAGCTTGGATTTAAAATCTTTAACCGTCTCCGCGTATACATACGAACCCCAGGGAAATGCTTTAAATCTTTCTAGATCATCTACCAAATGCCAAATGAAATTACTAATGACCTTGGTCATTGACTGGCCCAAAAGAAAGTGATACACCACCAGGACAAGGTACAACTTTTCCACGTCTTCTGCATCTAACCTCCTAATCTGGTTGTCCAGTAGTTTTTGTACATCCAATCCGCATACATTGAATCTCTTAGCATCAAGGAACAACCTGGCAACTATGTTTTCCCCATTTAGAGGCTCATTCTCTAAAAGTTTTACATTTATATCAGATGCTCCAAACTTAAGCCCTGTCACTAGAGCAAATTCCTGTTTACCAAAACGGTGTAAAGCTCCAGCAGAAACGAACCACATCTCATCATCCTTAACACCGGGTAAGGTGACCTCCGCACCAAGGACCCTTAGAACCCCATTTCCAAGGAAACAAATGGACTTGAAATCCATCATACTTGCGCATTTGTAGAACTGTCTGAATGGCCCACTCTCAATAGACTCCCTAAGCAGTTTACCATTCCTGCCAGTTTCATGAAGTCAGAGCCAAAATGACAGATCGGGAGGTTTATTGACACACTGCTGTGTTACTTGTTTCCTCCACCTTCTTTTGTATTTTAAAACCTAACAATTAAGAATTGCAAATCACATTAACAAGATTGCAACAATATTTCACATCAGAATAATAACAAACCCTATCAACTGAGAAAAATACCCATTGAAATTACCAATCAACGAGATTGAAACACACAAACAATAATAACATTCAACTTATACACACACGATTCATCAAAGAACAACCTACTTCAATTAACAACATAAACATATATCATAAAAAAACAACATCATCCTACTCTACCAATTGAATGCTGTAACACAAATTGAATGAACCACAAGATTAGATGTTGAAAAAATTAGGATTTAAGCATGGTAAACAAACTATACATACCAACAATACAGTACACGCATGATTAGAGGAATGAAAATTATAACAGGACAGTACATGCGAAAATGATAGACGAACTTACCTCAGTTGAGTTCGATGACTCGCCCATCCTAATTACTCTGCGCTCAGAACAATTGCTTGAAAATAAGAGCCTGCCACAAAACCAACAATTAGCTTTATTCGAACTTTTAAAATCGAACAGAATGGAATCGACAATACTAATTATAAAAACAAACAGCAACAAAGACGATAATCTACCACCCTAATTTCAGAATAGACTGCAACTCTCAAGAAACTTGCTTCAACCATGCTGAATTCAACCGACCAGAACACATAATGCTTACTCAGACGAAGATTACTGGAAAAGAAAAAGATTAAGATTTTAACCGTACTCAAACAAACCGCAACAGCAACTGCAACTCAACGTGATCTGTCACAGAGTTCAACTTCGTGCGATAGAAGAGGTTGCGAAGTCTCACAGGTTTGTGAACCAGTTTCAGAGTTCAAGATTCAATTTAGCTGTTTGATTAGGTTGAAATTAATCTGATTTGTTTCAAATCAACGGTTTTATTAGTAGGAGGGTATATAAGTAATCTAACTCCCAAAATAAAACATCTGATTTATTGTAATGTCATTTTTAAAATTATTATTCAAACAGAGAGTATAATAGAAAGTACAACCTATTGGATACAAAGTAAAATTTACGAAAATTATATTTGAAATCTACAAAATTAATTCAAACTTTACTAGGCCATTTTGAATAATTTACTCTTAAATTGAAGTCTGTTGACGGTAGAAAACCATAGTATAAAAATCTCATTCCCAAAAAAACCCTCGCATAATCGATCTCTCTCTCGTTCGAATTCTCGTCTCTTCGATCAACCTCTTCAAGGTATATTTTCTCTCTTATGCAAGATGAATTATATAGTCCATGTTTAGTTGATTGATCAAATCTTGTGTTTTTGCGCTTTATTTAACCGATTTTTCTTATCGTTTTTGAGTGGAAAATCTGATCTTGATTACATTTGATTGTTGCTTGATGATGATTTTATTTGGAAGATCGTTATCGTGATAGTTTTAGGGCTAGTTTGGTTCATTTGTTGGTTCTTGGGTGGATTCTTGTTCAGTTGACGTGTTTCGTGTATGGTAGATTTATCAGATCTTATGTTCTTGCGTTTTAGTTAATGCTTATCGCTTTTGAGTCGAAAAGCTGGGCTTGGTTACGTATGATTGCTGCCTTGTGGTTCATTTTATTGGTTAGATTGTCTATCCTGATAAATCTAGGGCTAGCTTTTAATTTATTGTTTCTTGATTTATCAGATTTTTGTTATTTGGTTTTATTAGTGCTTATCGTTTTGAGTTGTATCATGGTTATGCTGTGCAAAATTTTGTGTTTACCTGATTCTAGAGGTATATTGTGATTTGATTACGTTGTTTATTGTGTTTATCTGATTCCAAAGGTCTATTGTAATTTGATTCAGTTGTTTATTCCTGACATTATTTTGAGGTTTTGTTTTTGAAATATCTGATCATCATTGGTTTGTTGCTTTCTTTATTCATCATATGTTAAGGTTTTGTCTTTGTATGTGCTTTATAATGGGTAGCTGATGGTTCGATTTCTGGTTTTATATTGGTTGTAATCATGGTTTCTGGGTAGTCATAACGTGCTCGTCTGTCTTTTTGTCTGAACAGATGCAGATTTTTGTTAAAACTTTAACCGGAAAAACCATCACCCTTGAGGTGGAGAGCTCTGATACCATCGACAATGTGAAAGCAAAGATCCAAGATAAGGAAGGGATCCCACCAGACCAACAGAGGCTTATTTTTGCTGGTAAACAACTGGAGGATGGTCGGACCCTTGCAGATTATAACATTCAGAAGGAATCAACTCTTCACTTGGTGCTTCGTCTCAGGGGTGGAATGCAGATTTTTGTGAAGACGCTTACTGGCAAGACTATTACCCTTGAAGTTGAAAGTTCGGATACTATTGATAATGTAAAGACAAAGATCCAGGACAAGGAAGGCATCCCTCCAGATCAACAGAGACTTATTTTTGCTGGAAAACAACTAGAAGATGGCCGTACCCTTGCTGACTATAACATTCAGAAGGAATCCACCTTGCACTTGGTGCTCCGGTTAAGAGGTGGGATGCAGATCTTTGTTAAAACTCTGACAGGAAAGACTATAACTTTGGAGGTTGAGAGCTCAGATACTATTGATAATGTTAAGGCTAAGATCCAAGATAAGGAGGGGATTCCACCTGATCAGCAGAGGTTGATTTTTGCTGGGAAGCAGCTTGAAGATGGCAGGACCCTTGCAGACTATAATATCCAGAAAGAATCCACGTTGCACCTGGTGCTGAGGCTGCGTGGAGGAATGCAGATTTTTGTCAAGACTCTGACCGGAAAAACCATCACTCTGGAGGTTGAAAGCTCAGACACCATCGATAATGTGAAGGCTAAAATCCAAGATAAGGAAGGCATTCCCCCTGATCAGCAGAGGTTGATCTTTGCTGGAAAGCAGCTGGAGGATGGACGCACCTTGGCAGACTATAATATACAGAAAGAATCTACCTTGCATCTTGTCCTCCGCCTTCGTGGTGGTCAATACTGATCGGTCATATCCCTTTCTCTGTCCTATAATGTTTGCGGTTCTGTTTGTTCATATGGAATCTTTTGGTCCTCCTCTTGTCTTTGGAATCAGTTTGGTACTCTGTTTGATATGCCCAATAAATAAAGCAATGTTTCAACCCAACTGGTCTATCTGCCTGTTTCTTGCTGTCGATAGTTTGTTAATCTACTCAAGTATGTGCAAGTAGTAACTGATAGGTTGATGCATCGGGGGACACTTTGGGGCAAACCCCTACCTTAGCAACTTTTTTCCATTTTAAGCATCTGGGCCAAGGGCAACTCTAACCCTTCTCTTTTCCATCCATTAAAGCATATTAAGGATAGAAAATTATATTTTTTTAATAAATTATTTACGGTTACACTGATCCCTCCAACCCACATCAGGGAATTAAAAATAAAATACATAATTTTATATTATATTGATATATAATAAGATAATATTATCAAATAATAATAAAATTAATATTTGAATAATAAATTTAAGATTATTCAAATTCACATTTTTATAATATTTTAAATTAATATTAATATAATATTAATAAAATAAAAATTATTTAAAATAATTTTTTTCTTAAATAATAATTTTGAATTATAAAATTAATAATAAAATAGTAAATTTAAAAATATATAATCAAAATGAAGATTCATAATAAAATTAAAAAACAATTGAATTAATAAAAAAATTACATAGGTGAGTGAACTAATTAAAAAAAAATACATAGGTATTAACTAATTTAAGAAAAAATTAATTGACAATTAAACAAATAAAATAAACACATACAATATTAGTCAATTAATTCTCCGCATTACCATATCGCTTCCATAAATGCTCAATAATGCATTTCGAAGGGCATAATGAGCATCTCCATTTCTAATTTATCTATGTCGTGCAAGGAATTGTTGAAAATTATAGGATTCAACATGAATCAAATCGACATCAGGGATTGATATTTCTGTTGAATTGTTGATACTTGCTTCCATATCACGGTCATCTTCAATTATCATTTTATGCATTATGATATATGTTGTCACTATGTCATGGAGTACTCTTTTCTCCCAAAATCTTGTTAGTCCTTTTATGATTGCAAATCTTGACTATAGAACTCAAAATGCACGTTCAACGTCTTGCCTATAAGCTTCTTGTATCATAGCAAATAATTTCTTTTTAGGACCCAAAGGATCACGAATAGTTTGCACAAGAGTTGACCGTTTTGGGTATACACTATCAGCTAAATAATAACTAGTATCGTACTTGACTCCTTGAATCTTGTATTGAGCTTTAGGAACTATGCATGTAGCAAGATTTGCAAACAAATGAGATGATTCTAACACATTAATATCGTTGTTAGTGTCTGGTAAGTCAAAATATGCACGTCATATCCACAGGTCATAATCTGCTACTACATCTAAAATAATTGTTGGAGACCTGCTGCGTTTAGAGTATTGCCCTGCCCAAACTGTTGGACAATTCTTCCATTCCCAATGCATACAGTCGAGACTTCCTACATTCTAAGAAAACCATGTTCATCACCTATATGGAGCAATCTTGCAATATCATTTTGATTAGGTGATCTCAAATAACTTTCTCCAAAAACCTCATTGATAGATCGATAAAAATTTTTCATACTTTCAATTGCAGTAGATTCTCCAATTTTAATATACTCATTGGTGGAATCCGCAGGTGCTCCATATGCTAACATTCTGATCACGACTATAATCTTTTGTAAGCTTGATAATCTAGGTCGACCAAGTGCATGAGTTGGTTATATAAAGTAATTATCATGGCTTTCAACAGCTTGAACAATACGGAGGAATAAACTTCGACCCATTCGAAACCGTCGTCGAAACATCGTGTCATTATACACTGGATTTTCAGCAAAGTAATCGTTCCATAAATGCATATGAGCCTCTTCTCTTCCACGATTAATCACTTGATGACCATGGATAGAACCTCTACGTACCGGTTGGTTGGATGGATCTTGATTCAAATAATAGCGAACTAAGTTGTCATTAGTACCACTAATTTAATATAAAAGAGCGTGTTGTAATTGAGCTCGATGTTGATGTTCTTGTATATATGTTGACAAATCAATTTCATCATCAGAATTTGAATATGATGATGAAGAAGAAGAGTAGTAAGACATACTTTATGTGAGAACTTATAAATATTTTTTATGTAGTTATGGTGCATAATAGGTTATGTAGTATTTATAGTGAATGCAATCTATATATTGGAATCTTCCATCACTTAAGATACAATGCTCCATGCAATCAATTTCATGTCTTTCATTTGATTAGGTTCTCATAACCTTCCATTAATCAAAGCACGAGGCTCCATGCAATCAATTTCAAGTCTTTCATTTAATTACTACCTCCATCTCATATTAATGCCACAATATGAGAAAACACAATATTTAAGAAAACCAATCATTAGCATATTCTTTTACCTATTTAACCTTAAAAAGAAATCATTACTTTATTTATTATATTGAATTGTTAGATGCATGTTGAATGATATAAAAGGAAAAACATGAAATAAATTGCATTGGAACTCTAACATGACAGATAATATTGGACAAATTTTTTTCCAAATTGTGACTAATATTATGGGACGGAGGTAGTAGATTCTTTAGAATCTTTCATCACTCAATACATAAAGCTCCATGCAAACTATTTCATGTCTTTCATTTGATTAGATTCTTTAGAATATTTCATCATTCAATAAACAAGGCTCCATGCAATCAACATCATGTCTTTCATTTGATTAGATTATCATAACCTTTCATCAATAAAAACACAAGGCTCCATGCAATTAATTTCAAGTCATTCAATAGATTTTATTCTCAAAATTCCCTTAAAAATCTACACCAAATCAAACAATCAAGACAAAATGCCCAATGCAATATCTCTATAAGACCATCTCCAACGGGATGCCCAAAAGAGATGCCCACAGGAGAGAGAATAAGATGTTGGTGGATACTACCAATGTAAGGGGTGCTGAAAACAGTTGCTGAATGAGAAAATAGAATGAAAGATGCTGCACTCAGCATCGATGTTTCAAGATATATCAAGTTGAAAGTGGAGTATATTTTATTATTTTATTTTCATTGATCCACTAGTTATATGACATGTGTGAGTTTAGGCATTCAATTGAAATGCTACCACCGGAAGAAACGAATGTTATCACAGAAGTTTTCTACTTCATAAACACATAAATCTCTTCATTCCAAAAAAATAATAATAATGTGTTCTTGAAGTGCTTCATATACAATTGAAGAGGATGAACTCCTTTACTCTATATACCACGACATATCCCAAAATTCAATTCTAGGTACAAACCAATCTGTCAATGCCTTTTGGTCTCGCATCGAAATTGAGTACCATAATGCTTTGCCAATCCACTTGAAAAATAATATTCGATCTCTTCGTTCTCTTCAAAATCACATGAGCATTATCAATGGTGCAATAGCTAAATTGAGAGGTTGTGTTCGTCAGATAGAAAATATCCATTCGAGTGGTGCTTCGGAACAAGATATTGTAAGTATACCATTTTATTTATTCTTTTAGTGTGGTACAATTCAAATTTTATATATTTCATAATTTTTTTTTCATAATATGCAATTGGATCGAGTAAAGGAATTGCTAATGCAAGATCCGAATTTGATCATTTGTGGCCTATTTTAAAGATACTCAAAAATTTACTGATGTAGAAAGTGGTCAAAGTTCATTGTGGGAAACGAAATATTCGAAATGAACCATCACATTTGGACAACAACACTTCTAAGTATTAAGGTATATCATCATTCAATTTAGATTTGAACGAAGATTTCGTTGATGAGCAATTCAATTCTGATGGTAACTTGCTAGCTCGACCTCGTGGGAGAAATAAAGAAAAATGAAAAGGAAACATAATGATGAGACAATCCAAAATATAAAAAGAATGCAAGAGGAAAATCGAGAATTGAGAAATATTTGAAGCTAGTGCAAATGATGTTAAAAATTTAGAAATTTTAATCAAACAACATAATGATATTCTAGTTTTACGAGCACAAAATGAAGCGGAAAAAAAAATTACAATTGAAAGAAAAAAAGCACATCCAGCTTAACATCAACAATGAATTGGACATTGGTGCAAAGATTTCACTTTCCTCATTTTTTTTTTGGAAAATGATTTGGTGCAGTGGGTTGGAGGAAAAAAGTTGATTTTTTCTGCTCATCGTGAAGATGAAGAACCACGGTTAGAGTTAGCCTAAGGCCATATGTGCTTTTTATTTAGGCCCTATTTGGATCCATTAAAAGATAAAATTAATTACTAAAATTAAAAGTTATGGATGCAAACATACCTGTTAAAAGACCTCTTAGTTTTTAGTTGAGTGGAATCTTAACAATTAATCCATTAGTTGACTCAACCCTACTAACACCTCTTAACACCTCCTAATAAATTGCAAAAGACAAAATCATCTCATAATTTCCAACTCTTATTAATTATTATTAAGTTAGTAAATAACTAATAATGACATATTGGTCATTTAAATACTATTAGCTAATTAGCTACTAATGAATCCAGACATCTCCTATTAATTATTAGTAACTTTTAAGGGATTCAAACAGACACTTAGTTAGCTAGCAATTTATTTTATTTATTTATTTGTTAGTTAGTTAATTATTTATTTATTTATTTATAAATTTAATAAAATTTTCACTCACTTTTACTCGATTACATAAAATTATTTATTCATTATTTTTGTGGTTGTTACTTGTATTTACTTATTAACTTCTTTAATCAATCATTTATTAATTTATTTATATATTTAACTATTTATTAATTATTAATTCATATTTATTCATTTACTCATCGATTTATTTATTTACTTTTTAATGAAAAACTATCATTATTTATTTTTGAATGGAAAACTTTCATTAATAAACGAAAGAATAAAACATTAAAAATATAGTGGAGTAGAAACTACCGCAGAATGTTATAGGCATTTCTAATTTTACGTATTTTTACATCAAAGAAAGTGAAAAAAAATATGCAAATCAACTTGGCTGTAGACTAAATACCAAATTTGGAATAGTCAACTAAAAAGTGACGGTAGACCCAATACGGAATACATCCGAATTACCCAGATCAATAATCCTTTTGTAAATCGGATAGAGTGTTAGTAACTCTGAACCCAAAATTCAAATGTTAAAGAACTGATCTCAATCCACTGAACAAGCAGAAGAATCAGAAACTAATTTATGCCAACAAGTAAGGTTGGCAAAGTGGGTAGGGTTTTTGAGACCCTACTTTTACCCAATTCAAAAATGGTAGGGTAGATCCTATCCATTTAATTAAAACCATGGGAAACTTTCAAAAATAGCACAATAAGAGTTGGACTTAAGTTTTTGAGCCCACTAAAGTTTGTTTTGCAAATATAAACTTTGTGAAAGTTCATTTTCACTCTATGAGCCTTTTGGACATTTATACCCTTTAGGACAAAATACTTTACGATGGACTTTTTCAAAGACACTCCTTGATTTATAGAAAAATAGGATTTTACCATGCTCTAATACCAAATTTTCGCGCTCAGGGTTTAAACTGAAACTGAGTAAAATCATGCATATGCTATTAGTTTTTGAAGATTTTTAAGCTTTATATTTGAAATTTTATAATCTGCATAAGCTAATGCAGCCATATAATGGTTATTATCTCTTTGAAAGGATTCATAATTATCATGAAAAATTATCATTTTTATTTTAAGAAGCTCAACATAATTGTGACTTAAAAACCAATTCTTCATAACTTTAATCAATATTAAATCCTTTGTTATTTGCAAAAGTTTTTAATACCTCTTTAAATTGTTCGAAAAGCTCAATTTTAAGCAGTGATTCGTTAATCATTCTTTGACATAATTCATGATGCATTTTTTCTTCTTCATTTGCTAAATCTTCAACATTTTCATCTAAACATTCTTTTTCTGAATTAATAACATCTTGAAAACATTTTAAAAGACTTTTAAAATCATCACAGTCTTCCATTGGAATTCTGCAAAGTTTAACACAAAGAGAACCGTAGAAACACATGACTTATAAATGTGTTTGGACGTATGATGTCAAGTTATTAATTTGTTTTGAAATTATTTGAAGATCAAGCTCCTGATTAGAAGAAGGATATAGATCTTCCTTCTGTTCAGAAGATGATGCCTCTGAAGAATCTTCTTTAAGAGTATTTCTTGGAAAATATCTTTCCTGCTGAATGAGACCATTGGCAGGTTTAGTTTTTCTGTATAGATCAAGACTTTGGCATGGTCTTCTTTGAGGGATTTCTTTTAAAAGGACTTTTGAAAAAAGGCTATCAAAATAAATTCTGTCTGAATTAGCAAACATTATTGAATGTGTGCTATTTGTTAATGCATAGCTAAAAACGTATGTAATGCTGAAAGGAAATTGTCCTTCCTTCATTAAATCTGATCTGTAGAACTTATGAATAAGAGTTATAGCAGTGTTAAGATTTTTTGAAACGTTTAATTTTCTGCCACTGGTTTTCAAAAATTGTATCAAACCACCCCCATTTACAAAACCAAAGTTGTTTTCTGTTATGATTGGATGTTTTCTGTTAATGGGGGCGGTTTGACACAAACGTTGAAAAAACGGTGGCAAAAAATCAAACGTTTCAAATTTTGGAGGATTTTTTATAACTACCCTTTATTAATTCTCTAAATGATATTAATATGTTTATCACATCTCAATTGGAGGATATGTTATAATTTATAAATATAAATGTGATATTGTTTAGGGTTTTTCATAATACAAAAATTTAAATTATTTAAAAAAAAATTATTTAACTAGTTAGATTTCAATTGTTCCACATTTTATTTCATATTTTATCAAAAGTAGTTTAATTCAAAAGTACCTTTTATTTATTTTTAAATTTAAATATTTAAATTAATTTAATTTATTAACCTGTTTATTTCTTTAAATTTGATTTTTTTTTAAAAAAAAATTATATATCTTTTTTTCTTATTATTATTATTTATATTTTATTCCATTAATTTTATATTATAATTTGCGAAATTAAAATTATTAGAATAAAAATTCATGACAATATCGAATACTTTTAAAATAAAGGAATAATTATTCTGTATTTTAATTATAATATATATAAAAATTAATATTGGAAATGATAAAACTAAAATGGTAAACAAAATATATTACCAATTAAAATGATGTAAATATATAATTTATAAATAATATTCAATTATTACTACTACAACTCTAACAATTATTAAAACATGTAAATATCTATGTTATTCAAGACTAAAAAAATCTACCACTAAATTAAACTTAATAAAAGAGAAAAAAAACGATTGTAATCACGCATTATATATATTCTTCAAATACGAAAAAATATTGCAAATTCTTCCAAGTAAGTTGGGTAATCACGCATTATATATCTTCTATTTTTCAAATATTGTTCTGCTCACCTACAATTATAATCAAATATTGGTTATGCTCACCTGCTATTTTGATATTTATATTTTATTCCATTAGTTTTATATTATAAATTTATTCTATATAAATAAAAAAAATTAACAAGAAAAAAAGATATATATATATATATATCATTTAGAGAATTAATAAAGGGTAATTACAAAATATCATCCAAAATTTGAAACGTTTGATTTTTCGCCACCGTTTTTCAAACGTTTGTGTCAAACCGCCCCCATTAATAGAAAACATCTAATCATAACAGAAAACAGCTTTGGTTTTATAAATGGGGGTGGTTTGGTACAACGTTTGAAAACTGGTGGCGGAAAATCAAATGTTTCAGAATTTGGGGGGTTTTTGGCAATTACCCCATTATTGAATGTGTGTTATTTGTTAATGCATAGCTAAAAACGTATGTAATGCTGAAAGGAAATTGTCCTTCCTTCATTAAATCTGATCTGTAGAACTTATGAACAAGAGTTATAGCAGTGTTAAGATTTTTTGACCTAAGAGGAATGGCCTTACCAAGTTGAACCTGAAATTTCAGCTGTTGAGCAGCTAAATTTCCTGTTACAATTCCAAGTATCGAATCATTTGGATCTTGGATTCTTTCATCTTTAATAGCAATAGATATTGGAGAATCAATACCTTCTGCAAAGGTAGACTTAATGATTATCTGAAGAACACCTAAATGGAGCCAGTCCATCTGGATTTGTTCATGATATTTAAGTTTTTCAAGAACTTTTTAAATCTTTATGAGATCAATTAATTCTATTTTACTTTGACCTTTAGCATCTTTAATATCAATTGGTTGTTCACACACCAATACTCCATAGTTAATTATGTTAGGCATACTTATTGAGGACATTATCTTTATCGGGTTAAGGATTAAATGTTTTCTCTTAAAGCCTTCTTTTTTAGAAAGAGTTATTTCTGTGTTACAAATCTTTTCAAATTCTTTATCTTTTAATTCTTGTATTCTTATTAGTGTAGACTCTTCATGCCAATCTAAAGATTCAATGAAATCCATGATAAACAATCTTTTCTCAAAAGAAATTTTATGATACCTTGAATTGAAGTAATCCACCACAAGTCTTTTTGCCTCTGCTGTTGGTGTTTGGCTTCTCCACGGCCACTGCCTTTTCGCCTTTCCAAAGTGCTTTGACAAAATACTACTTATGAAGATCAACTTATGAATTCAAGAAATCACAAGAGTTTCTTTACATAGAAAGGAAAGCTTTTATTTATGAAACTTAGGTTTCAACCAGTGTTACTTGGTTGTTCCTTAAGATACATAGATCAGGTCTTTATATAGGCCTGATGAAGGGTGAGTGGACAAACCCCATACCACCCTTTTTACGTAAGCGCATGCATCACATGGCTCAATTATTACATGGCTCAATTATTACATGACTCAATTATTCATTCACATGGCTTCATACAGACTTCTGCTGTTTCATTTGTCTGCTAGTTATCAATGAAGACCTCGTGGTCCCCTTCTGAGTCATCTGATTCATCTTTATCTTCAAAAGCATATTCCACCTTATCTTCTTTGGCGCTTTCTGCCGACATATATCTTGAACTTTCGTAGGCTTCAAAATCACCTACTATTTCAAATTGACACATTTCACATGTGTGCACCTAGAAGGAGCGCATTGTGAAACATAGTCTAAGCTTTATTTCTTCTGGTAGGGTCGTCATCCTACCTATAAAGTTTTTGAATTCAAAATCAAAGTCAAGAACCTGCTCGAGCTCTCCATCTGTAATCTTTCTCTTATTCACTGACTAGAGTAAACATTCTGGCGACTTATATTGCAGTCTCATCTTAGACTGGTCATTAAAGGAAGAAGTATTCTTCCACACTGATGCTAAAGAGTTAGCAATGTTCTTTTTGGAAAGAACATTGTCAACTTTCATTTCTTCATCAATTGGTGGAAAACCATACTCATCAACCATCAGTTTTACACATGATAGTGATGGGAAAATGATTTCACCATCTTTTCCAAAGACTAGTAAAGATGATATAAAACGAAGAACCTATCTTGGGCTCCTTGTAATTTTCCTGAAATTTGCCACTGCCACTTTGAAATGGTGTGGAAACTTTTCCAAGCACTTAAAAGTCCCTGTAACATGGATCTGATGAAGCAAACCATATTTCCAGAGTTTGTAGACCATTATAGGATTTGTATCCTCTATGGCCACAATTTTGGAGTACTCACTTCCCATACCGTTGACTGGGTAATATGATCTTTCTAACCTGTTGTTCAAAGACCATGTTTTCAGGAATACAATTCCCTTCTCAAAATCTGCTTTATTTAACTTTAACTGCTCCTGCACCTGGCTGCTTGTGGGAACTGAACCAAGGAGGTACATTGACTTATTTTTCTGAGTAATTGGAGGCGATGGACGAACCAACTTCTCCCTGAATGACTTATCATTGTTATTAAACTCTTCAAAAGCATCCTTCGCTTGCTCCATCGTTAGATACTTTTTATGAATGACTCCATTTTGATTCAAGATGAATAATGAAGCTTTATGCCATGAATCATAGATTCCTTTACCAGGGCCGTTAAAAACGACGTAATAATCCTTCTTAGGAAGCTTGGACTTATTAATTATTTCATTGACTTTTTCCAAGTCTTCAATAACTTTAGCTCTGTCTGAGGAGACTGCCAAGACTGATTCTTTCTTTTTCTCAAGAAATGGTTTTTCTTGAGGTGAAGATGATGACACCGTTGCTGATGATGTCGTTATTGTTGATGATGATTCTTTAACTGTCGTTGTTGGCTCTGACTTTATTGTTGACTTTAATGGGTCCACCACGCTGGCGTTTGCGCATTTTGATGGACTGTTACAATGTTGACTTATGAGCTGAAGAGCACTTCTCAAGCCCTTGACCTTTTGTTCTTGAGCTGAGTAACGCTGTTGAATTTCTTTTAATTGAGCATAGAGCTGCTCATACTCATCTTCTTTATGCTTGAGCTGAAGCTTTAATGATTCCATTGCTGTTTCCATTCACGAGTCAGTGTATCAGCAATGACGTTATTTGAACCTTTAATTTTCTCAAACTTTATAAGATATTTGGCAAGTGTTTCCTGCCAGCGAACGAGGCGTCCTTGACTTAATTCAGTCTTTAAATCAAAGGCTACAAAACCTGTAAGATAAGAATTGTCAGTTCGAAGTGTAAATTCTTTTGGTAAAAGATCAATTCGCCATTTGCGAATAGTTTTTATTGCCGCAAGAACTTCACGTTCATGGGTTGAATAATTTCTTTCAACTGGACTAAAAGTCCCACTTATATATCTACAGAGTAGTTCTCTGTATTTTTCTCTTTTTGAGGCACTTAAATTTTCATTTATATGACTCTGAGAGCCATTCCGAGTAGTAAGGTTCATCTCACTATCCTCGGTAATATCCTGACTAGTAGAGACTCTTGCCTTTAGGCATCCTGCCCAGGTGTCACTACTGACATCAGTTTCAACAATCAAGTAGTCTTTATCATTCGGTTGGTATAATCTCGGAAGATTTTTACAATTATCCTTGATTAACTGAACCGTTTTGGAATCCTGGTCACTCCACGACCATTCCATATTAGTAGAACATTTTGGGGAAAGCTTTGAGGTTAACTTTGAAATGCTTTTCAAAAACCCTTGTGATGAAATATAATTTACAATACCAAGAAAACGTTGCAAATGTTTTCTGTCATTAAGTTTGTTAGGGAAAACATCAAGCTTTTCCAAGACATTATCTTGTAACTTTATTAAACCATCAGTTGTTATTGATAAACCAAGATAATCAATCTCTTGTTTACTTATAACAGCTTTCTTTTTCGAAAGAATTAAACCTTTTTCTTTACATCGTTCTAAAACGATCAAAAATTTATGAAGATGATCTTCATAGTTATCTTTTGTAAAGACTAAAATATCATCGATGTAAGCTAGAGTGAATTCTTCTAGCCCTTCGAGGTTTTTGTCCATAAATCTTTGATATATCGATGGAGCTTGTTTCAAACCAAATGGTAGAACATTCCATTGATATAACTTTTGAGGAGGACATGTAAAAGCAGTTAATGGCTTAGTTTCATCATCAAGACGTAACTGCCAATAACCTGACTTTGCATCTAAAGACGAAAACCATTTTGATCTGCGAATGCGGTTTAAAATTGAATCTTTTCGTGGGAGATTGTAGGCATCTCCTACATTAACTAAATTCATAGCTTTGTAGTTGATAACCATACGTCTTTTTCCACGTTTTATTTCGTTATGATTATTGACATAAAATGCAGGAGCAGAATGAGGGGAGGTACTTTCAGAAATGATTCCTTTCTGAAGTAAATCCTTACATTCTTTTTTGAATTCCTCAATATCATCCTTTGAATAAGAGATTTTATTGGGAACTTTTATTTCTGCATTTTTATTTTTCAGTTCTATATGAACTGTCATAAAATTTGTGTTCTTTGAGTACAAAGGATTCTCAGAACAGACAAAGTCTAAAACTTCGTCAACCTTTTGTTGGAGACTAGTTTTAGATTTAAAAATAGCTTCAATACCATATAATATGATGTTAAAACTACAGATAATCTTTTTTAGATTTTCTGTATAGCGCTCAATTGGTATCCAGACCTCTTGAGCTCTTTGTTTTAAATGTGGTGAGCTAAACTTATGACATCTTAAACTTATGTTATCTGAATTCTGCATAAAAGGTGAAGGGCTTTTTAAGAAATCATTGCCAATTATAAACTTCATACCTGTTCGTTTTTGGTAAACAATGTTGAACCAAAACATTTTATCTTGAATTTTAACTAAAACATTGTTTGCATGTAACACTATCTTTTCAGTAGTGTTATTTGCAATTTTGACTTTAATTGGATTAGGAAGTCTAATCCAGTTAAGTTGTACTGTTTGATCAGCAAAACTTGCTGTGGCACCAGAATCTACATAAGCGAAGATTCTAGGGTTATCTTTATTATTCAGAATCTGAATCTGTATGAAGGTCGCGTTCTGATTCGCTCTCTTCATCTGTCTGATATTCACAGTAATTGTAAATTTCAGATTTTGATTCGCTCTCTTCTTCAATTGGTTCCAAATTTAAAGAGTAAGCAAACTTAAGAAGTTTCTCCTTCTCTTTATATTTGGGACTATTTTTCTCAGGGCATTCATTATCATAATGACCTAACTTTTTACAAAGAAAACACTTACATTCTGACTTAGGTTTTACCTTAGGATAGACTTTATTTCTAGAACCAGGTTCTGAGAATTTTCGTTTCTTTATGAAGAAATTTCTGTTTTTCCAACCCTTTTTGGAAGATTTATTGAAAAATTTACCAAATTTCCTTTTAGGAAACTTTCTCTTTTTTGAAAAAGTTTTAGAAAACTTTTTACAACCATAGTGCTGAGGAACATATTCCTTTTCGTCGCAACAAAGAGGAATATATGACTTAGCTTGCTTAATGGCGTAAGTCTCTTGACATTTTTCAGCAATTACTTGCTTAGTGGCGCGAATAGCTGCACCAAGTGAGCGTTGATTTTGAGATTCATATTTTTCTCTAGCTCTTATGTTATATGGGTATGGGAGTTTCATCATGTAGGCAATTACATAATGTTGACTCTCAGTTGCCAAGTTATAATAATATCTTTTAAATTCGCATGTATATGGTTTAAGTTTGCAAAGATCACAGATTGACATGTTATTCAGGTGATATTCAGCTTCTTTATGCTGCTTATCAACTGTAGTACCATGCATCATCGAGTGATCTTCACCGAAGAACTCAAGACTTATCAAATTTATAAGCATTGCTGCTTGGGTGTTGACGTGTTGCCAACTTGATTAAGATTGTTTATGAATTCATTATTTTTAATTCTGTAAAGGAAGTGTTGGACAGTTCCAGTTGTTTGGAGAGCTATCCAATTAAAAATGCTATTAGCTCTAAAGGTTCTTACTTTAGCATTAAGATCAGCTTCTAACATCATTATGTTAGCCCAAGTTTTAAAAGCTTCTTTTTCATCAGACTCACAATCAAGATTTAAAAATGTTGAATCTTTTTTTGTCTTTTTACTTTTATATGCTTCAGGAATTTTTTGCCAGACCTCATCTTGGCGTATATAACCTTTTCTAAATGCTTCATTATCTAGTTCTTGTTCTTTCGTTGGCAGTCATGCCGACGGTCAGATTCGTAATTTGGAATTTCTTTACCAAACTCATTCTTAACACCAGAAGGGCTAGCTTGAGTTTTGTGACTTATTTCTTCATCCATAACGTCTGCTGGATTAGCAATATCGCTATCCGAATCGGGCATATAGATGAATTCTTCATTTTCAACTTCTCTAATAGCATGGTTGATTTCCTTGCTAATAGGAGGTTGATCAGTTAAGGATAATTGAGCCAGAGACTCAATCATGTTACGAAGATTAAAGATCTCTTGTTCGATATTCATTCCTTTTTAGGAAGTCTATATTGAAACGAAGGACCTATTTCAATGGGTTCAGACTCAAGATCTGAATTAAAAAGACTTTGAAGATACTCAGGATAAATGACAGTAGATGACAATTGTTTTCCTAATTCAGGAGATGTTAATTTGGATTAATCTCGTTAATTAGGAGAGTTACAGTGTCAATGGCAGCTATTATCTTGATTTGATTATTAATTATAGTCTGTTGATTAATTAAATTTTCTTTATAAAAAATGTTTATATCTTCTTTATCAAAATGACTTTTGAAGATCCTTATTAATTCAACAAGATCTTGTTTAATTTCTTGAGTAATGGATGAACATTCGGGTTCTTTTGACATATTTTAAAACATATGTGGAGGAAAATTCAATTTTAAAAAGTTTGAGGACAAACTTAGTTATGCAAATAGTTATGAAGGGTATTTTGGGTATGTTGGCTCATTTTATGAAAACAAACTTTTGTAAAGTTTAAAACTTAAAAGAACTTTTTAAGGCTTATAAACTTAAATGAAAGTTTAAATGGACTAGATTTTAAAATTTTCCCTAAAAACATTCATACAAACGGGTTTAGAAAAAACTCATGTATTTAGGGGCAGGGTAAGGGTATAACCTAGATTCTACATTTTACCCTATTTAGACCCTTACTTTTAAATATTTCTTGTTCAAACTACACTAAGGTCCCATTTGTTTGTTTTATTTATTATTTATTTAGATTTTATTTGTAGATCTACCACAAAAAATCCTTTTTATTTAGATTATGTTATCTTCTTTGGTTTTTAACAAATCATAAATTTATTATAAATATATAGTATTTTTCATTTATCATTTTTTTAATCAAATTTAATAAAATTAGTTTAATATATGAATTTATGCTTCTCTCTTGAATTAATAATTTTTTATATATTATTTTATTAATCTTGCTAATTAATATATATATATATATATGAAGATAGACAAAATGTATTTATTACTCATTGGAAATTTAAAACGTGAGTAAAAATATAATTAATAAATGCATTTAAAATGATTTTTTATAGTAAAATATTGCATTTTCAATACCAAATAAATAATTAATGCATTAAAAAATAAGAAAAACAATTAATGCATGTTATTTTTTAAAATAAAAATACTCTTTTTAAAAAAAATGTATGTTTTTTTCTTTACAATATTACTCTTTTAATTTGATAATAAGTGTATTATTTTTTTATTTTAAAAATAATGTTATTTTGAAATAATTTTTTATCTATTAAAATGATAAATATAATTTAAATACATGAATACATTTTATTAATATTTAAAATAAAAAAGAAATGAGTATATAGGTAAATTTTTTAATTGTTGATTGTGAATTTAAGATGTGAGTAAAAATGTAATTAATATACTAAAAAAAATTACATTTAAAGTACAACTTTTTAAATTCTCAATGAATAATTAATGCATTTTTAAAAAAATACAAAATTAATGCTTATTATAGTTATTTTTTTAAAAAAAAAAAATTATCTCTAATTTTTTTTAATGTTATTATTTAATTTGATAATAAGTATATTATTTTTTAAGAATAATTTTAAATTTTAAATAACTTTTATCCATTAAACCATGATAATTTTTTTCTAATTATTTGATTGTAAGTAATTATAATAGTATATTTTAAATTCCATTTAATTGATTTCATCTATTTTGTAACTTAAATCAAATCAAATTGAAAATAGTTTAATTTTAACATGTTTAACTTGAACCAAAATTAAAATTTAACTCAAATTAATTTGATATTCTTAAATGAAACTTTGATCGATTTGATTCTATTCCATTGAATATTAATAGTATTTTGAATAAATGTTTTTTTTTTTTATGTTGCATTTACTAATATGTAAATATATTATGTTTAAACTAAATATCCAAATTTGAAAACATAAATAAACTACTGAAAAATAAAATATCTAAATAACAAAAATAAAATAAATAAATAAATTTAATAAATTTTCAAATTTTGAAACAAAATAAATTTTCACATAAATAGATGATTATAAGAATATGATGAAGGATTTTACGGTTTACCCTTTCATTTTGAGGATAAGGATCTACCCTTATCCATATCTTTTTAGAAAGTGTAAGGATAGGATTTAGATCCTCACAAATTTTTAGGGTCTAATAAGGGTTTGGTTAAGAGTAGACCCAAACTCAAAAGTTTATGTTAAGAACGGGCACTCAAATTCCTATTCACCTTCTTTGAAGCCAAACCACAGTGCACCGTCTAACCTCATCCTCAACATTCCCGAGCTGCTACTGATTGCTTCCATTTATTTATTTACTTATTTAATTGTTTTTTTAAAACTATTTATTTAATTATGTATTTATTTGCTTATTTATTAAGTTAAATATTTATTAATGAATTTTTTTTTTAGAAGACGCAGTTTTGTAGGATACTAGAGATAACTATCTCACTAAACCAAGATATACTTATTCACACCCAACACAAATCAGTAAGGACAGAAGGTAACATTGTAACCCTTAGCCCCAGTACACTTAAAAACAGGAGGATCATTATCAGCAGGATAAGTATGAGCCAATTTACAAACATCCTTAAACCTCTTTGAATACTCATTAGCCTGACAAGCAGACCCACCAAATTGACCCTTACAACAATACCTATCGTCCTTCAACGCATCACAAGCACTATTACACCCCACGTACACTCCACCACTATTCAACGCCGCCAATTGCGAAGGACACACATTTCTCAAATCCTGAACGCAGTCCACCACCGGGCACGACCCGAATCCACCTTCCACAAGCGAGCCCCCATCGGGTCGGAAACTGACCGGGATATTAAACCCGTGGTTTAAGTCAATCTCGTAGGACACCTGTCCTTGATTTATACCCAAATTGAACAATGTGACGGGGGATTTAGGAAATGGGCCTTGACAATCCACTTGGCCCGTCCCGCAGTCTCCGGTCTCGCACGAGAAGTAATATGAGGCGTTGTATGAGCAGTCTGTGCGTGCGAATATTATCCCGGCCCATGGGTCTGACATGGATAATATTTCGGTGGTGTCGGGTGGGTGCTCCGTTATACCGTCTCCGTCCGATGGAGTTGCCCCGAGCCAAATTGAGAATGTGCACTTGTTGTCGATGTGGAATACGACGTCGCTTTCGGTACCTGGTGGTGAAATTATCAATAGTGAGACGAAGAGAAGGAGTTGGGAGAGAAGAGCCATTGGATTCGGATTCTGTGTGATTATATTGTTGGTTCTTTGATTTAAGATAGATTTTGTGATTGTTTTATTAATATATATAATCTAAGTTGGCTGATTTGGAGTGTGTGGAAATGAGTAATACTTAATGGGCATTTAAAAGCTTTCCAATTACATTACGATGAATGGTAGACTTAGATGAGGTCAACTTTGATATAGTAGCAAAAAATTATACACTTGACCACATGGCTAAGTAAATACTAATACCCATATCATACGACTAGTGGCGTCTCTCACCCAATCTCTCGTCTAACACAAAAATTGGGTTGATCGTCTTTTTGCGTTGAAGTAAAATTAGTTAAATTTTACAACTAATGTGTAATATTTGTACGCAATTTTATTTATATATTAATTTTAATTTATTTAACTTAGGTATAAAGAATAAAAAAAAATATTTTAGATCATAATATAAAATTATTTAAATAAGAAAAGTAATTTTTATAATAAATTATTAATTAAATTAAATTAAAATGTTACTTTTAATTTAAGTTACCTAACCATTAAAGATTTTGTGTTAATTTAAATTTATCTTGTTTATAAATAAATTAGATCTCAATTATATTATCAAGAAATAGGAACATATTAATTTGAATTTATTTATTAATAGATCATGGTAATAAAATTTTTTAAATGGAAAAAATTTAAAAATATTATATTTTAATTAACTATTTAGAAGTATATATCTTATATTTATAAAATCTCTTAGGATCTTGTTTAAAAATTAAATTTAAAAAAATCTTATATATAAAAGGGATATTTCCATTTTACCACCGCAGGTTTGCAATATTAGCCAAAAAACCTCCACTGTTTTAATTTTGGCCAAAAAACCACTTTTTAGAATATTCTGTCAGTTTTACTGTTCATCCGTAAGTGGATGAACAGTAACTAGGGGTATTTTGGTAATTTCAAAAATTATTTCTTTTAAAAATAATTTTAAAGTAAAAAAAATCATTTTTTTTTTTAAAAACTAAAAAATTATGAAAATGCCCCTAGTTACTGTTCATCCACTGACGGATGAACAGTAAAACTGACAGAAAATGTTAAAAAGTGATTTTTTGGCTAAAAATGAAACAGTTGAGTTTTTTGACTAATATTCCAAACCTACGGTGGTAAAATGGAAATATCCCTATATAAAATCTTGCACATGTCAATTTGAACTTAGATATTCCACACTTATATTTAAGTGCATATATATGATATATCTCTATTGTACCCGTTCAATATATAGGTAAAAAAAAAAACGCGAAGATTCTCCATGCGAGATTTAAAAACATATATTTTCATAGTAATGAATGGTTTTTTTTTTTTTTTTATATGGAAAGAGGTGAAGAAATATTAGAAATAGAATATACTTTATAATTTAATTAAATAAACTACTGATATATTTACAGTATAATTATATCAATTAATTAACATGTTGATTAATATTTTCAAATTTCAATTAGTTTTTGAAAATAATTTTATCATAATTTATAATATATTGATTAAATTTATATTTCACATATTCAAATTATTTATTTTCTTTATATGATTATTTATATTTTATTTTTTAAATTGTTTATTTAGTTTTATTTACTCAACTAATGGAATTTTAATAACTTATTAATAAATAATTATCTTTTATTTTATTTTCTATTAATTATATGTGAATTTCTGTCCCCCATCTATATATATATATACTTTTCCTCAATTTTAATTTGATAAAGCACTTAATTTTAATTTGATAATAAATGTGATTAATTTTAGTTAATGTCCTTTCAAGATTTTTTTATTACTAAATAAATTTAATTCTATTCATTTTTTTTTATATTCCAAGATAATTTTATCTCATTTTAATTAGTCTATAAATGTTTCATTTACTATTAATGTTAGTTTTATTTTTTTTATTTTAGTATTTTTTTGGTTAAAATAGTTAGAACAAACATTTAATTTATAAAAAAATATTTAAATAGAATTATTTATTTAAATGTGGACCTCTCTCCCTCTAGCCAAAGTAAATATAAAATAAATAAATAAAACAAAACAAAAATATATCCATTTTTTAATTTCAAAATAAATAAATACATCACAATCAATTAATAAAAAAGAAAAATTATAGAATTATTAATAAATAATAATATTAAAAATTAAAGGAAGAAGGATGGAGAATGAGAGATCACCATGAAATCTTAACAAAGATTCTGAAATCCATATTGTCAAGATTATATATATATATATATATATAAAAGAATTAATAACCAACCATAAAATAAAATAAGTACAAACAAACCATACCGAATAAAAATAGAAAGAAAAAAAAGATAAAAAGTGATCACCTTCTTAGAGAATTGCTTTTGATAGTATGAAGAATGAATGAAAAATTAAATCGTAAATACCTCTTTATATATATAAATGTAATTCATAACGTAAAATTTTAATATATATTAATATCTCGATATAGGAAAAGAATCATTTAGTATATTTAATGTGAATTTAATGTATTTACGAAGAAGATGAAAGATGACATGTGATAAAAATTTATTTATTAAATGTAGATGAAGATTTAAAAAAGGGAAAAGAAAGAGATGTGAAAATAAAATTTATTGAAAAAGAAGAGTAAAGGTATCTTTCAAATTAATAAATATCTCATTAAAATTAGCGGGAGAGAGAAATGATAAAGTAAAAAAAAAAAATGTGTAAAATTTTAATTGGTAAAATATAAATCAATTTAAAAAATTCTCATTTTGAGTGTTTTTTTATCTAATGGAGAACTTTCAGCGCACCACATCAGACTTGTGAGACCCGCTGAAAGTTCTCCTTTATATATATATAGATTGGATCGGTAGAGTTAGGTGGGATTAGTGAATTTTGTACCACATATGGAATAGAAATAGAGCCAGTGTGATAAGGTAGAGCTAAGAACTTATACTACCATACTTCCTTCAGTTCATTCTTAGTTAAATCTGCACTTTGAGGTGCACACCAAAATTAAGGAAAGCATTTAATATAATATATAGTGGGCATCAAAATTAAGAAAAGTAGTAGTAAAATGTATGGAATCTATGTTACTCCATCTCTCAACCTACAATTCAAAGTATGCACCCATCCTGATGTAATTTAATCTATGCACACTTCCCATCTATTAAAATAATAATAATAATAATAATAATAATAATAAATAATAATAATTAATAAATAAATAATAAAACGTTATTACAATAAGAAACTGGCTGAAGCCAATTTTATTTTTTTTCATAAATTTTATTTTATTCTTACTTTTTATTTTGGAAAAAATAATAATTTGTTAGTTAACTTCTTGAAAAGAAAAACCCACCCCTATGAAAGTATTAAAAAAAATTAAATATATATATATATATATTTATATAATATGTTACTTTTTAAAATAAAGTATTGCGTAAAAAAATATAAAAATATATTTTGAAAAATTAAAATGAATCAAAACAAAAAATACTACTTTAATGTTAGAGTTGTGATTAAGCACAATATAATGGTATTTATGCACTATTTTATTAATTATTTTGATAATATTATTGTAATTTTCTACTAGTTTATCCCTTCTTTTTTTTTTTTTTTTAATAGTTTGGAGACATTTGTTCAAATGAAGATTTTTTTTAATTAAAGATTTAAAATGCAGAAAGTCAATGATTAAAGTTAAACTTTCAAACACTATTTCAAATCTTTCAAATATCTAATTAGAGATTATATTTTTAAATTGACAATTTTTAGGAAATTTTATGAATTTGTTATTTTCTTAACAGAGTATATTACTTTGTAGAACATAAATTTTTTTTTCTCTTCTTCGGTTTTCGAAAATTTTTATAAACAATGATGTTGACTGCGCCCATGGGGTGCTAAACTAATCTACCCAGCTAAACGATTTAGTTAATACGTGTTGTGAGATCTTTTCGTCATTGCTTTATCTTTTAATATTTGTATAGTGTCACTGCCCATAGTTAAGGTCATCATCTAAGCCCATAACTAAGGTCATGTTAGTTTTATTTAATTGATTAATTAAGCGCGCGATTATATTAGGAAAAACACTCTGATTGTAAGAATATATTATTCTAACCTAATGCGGAAACAGACAGCAAATATAAAATTCCAACAGTAATGGATAATAATAAACATACAGAAAGAGTAGATACACAGATTTACGTGGTTCCCCAAATTGTGGGTACGTCCACGGAGGCGCCGATAATATTATTGAGATGGAAAAGTACACACTCACTTACCTAACACTTAATAATGAATAACCCACACTCTCACCAATCACTCAAGTGTTTCCCCTCACAAGTGTTTCGCTCTCTCACGATCCCTCACTTGTTGAACTCTTGAAACCAATACTTGAATGACGTAGATCAATCTACTCCTGAAGAGATGTGATTTTCCCTGCCTCAAAATCTGTCACCACAAAAACTTGATTACCTATCTTAAGTTTATATAGCACTAACTTAAGGTAAAACCTAATGTGCCTAAATATTACAAAGCCCATAACCATGGTCCCCACATGACCGGGAACCATCCTAACAATCTCCCACTTCCCGATTATGTGGGGGGATACGCCAACCCGGCGATCTCCTTGCAGACTTTGAACATCTCATCATGTTCACCTTTTGAAGCCTCAATATTAAACTCGTGTTCTTCCCCGTAAGTTAATAACTCACCATCATGAGCATAACCCGAATTCGAATAAAGCAAACTATCACTGTTGCCATATTCTGCAACCTCAAACTTCTCTATATCTTGTATAGTTTGATTTTCCACGAACACAACATCTCTGCTTGTTACTAGCTTCTGCACCATCGGGTCATAAAATCTATAACCGGACTCATCTTGGCCATAACCAACGAAAATGCATTGCTTGGACTTGACATCAAGCTTGGACATTTCATCTTTAGGAATCTGCACAAAAGTCTTACACTCAAAGACTCGTAAGTGATCATAAGTCACATCTCTACTTGTCCAAACTTTCTCCGGTACATCGAACTCCAATGAAACATATGGTGTGAGGTTAAGGACATGTACAACTGTACATAAGGCTTCATCCCAGAATGAGGCTGGCAATTGTGATTGTGAAAGAAAACTTCTCACCTTTTCAACTAGTGTTCCATTCATCATCTCAGTTAAACCATTCAACTAAGGTCTTCTTGGAGAAGTCTTCTGATGGCATATATCATGCTGTCTACAATACTCATCAAAAGAACCTTTATATTCTCCCCCGTTACCAGTTATGATGCACTTCAACTTTTTCCCAGTCTGTCCCTCAACCAATACTTGAAAATGCTTGAACACATTCAATATTTGATCTTTTGTCTTCAAGGTATAAACCCACGTCTTCCTTGAATAATCATCTATGAAGGTCACAAAATATAAGGCACCCCCGAGTGACTTCACCTCCATAGGCCCATAAAGATCCGAGTGTACAAGATCAAGTATATCTAATTTCCTTTTATATGAAGAACTATGAAAGCTAACCAATTTTTGCTTTCCTCCCCAACAGTGGGAACACCCCTCAAATTTTCTATCTTCTTCATATAAAAAATTTTCATCTTCTGAGTTAGAATAGTCAAACCCTTCTCACTAATATGTCCAAGTCTCTTATGCCAGAGTTCAGCTTTATCTCCATCCAGAACTTCACCAATGAAAGATTTTAAAATTTTACCTTGCAACTTATACAGGTTAGATTCTCTCTTACCTTTGGCCACAACCATAGTTTCTTTAATGAGCTTCCACTGACCATCACCAAATCTGTTGCAATATCCTTCATCATCAAGCCTACTTTAAGAAGTAATATTCATACGAATATCAGGGACATGTTTGACATTCTTTAAAATAACCCTGGAGCCATTATCTATATCCAATATCACATCACCATATCCAATGACTTTAGCTACATTATGATTCCCCATTCTCACACCCCCAAAATCACCAGCAATGTAGGATGTAAAGAAATCTTCCCTTGAGGTCACATGATAAACAACTCCACTATTAATCACCCAACTAGTCTCACGACTTACAAAGTTGATAGCATCATCATATACCAGCATAAAGTCATCAAGTATAGCGGCATTAACGCTGTCAACGTCCCTTTCACCTTCTACTTTATTTTCTTCGCTTGTGTCAGTATTATTTTCCAACTTCAGTTAACTGCAATGCCTTTTAATATGCCCCTTTATGTGATAGTGATAACATTTAACATTGGCGTACTTGTTTGACTTCCCTCTACTTTGATTCATATTCCCTTGACATCTAGTCTTACTTCTTCCATTCCTTCCTGTAATAAGAATTTTTGAAGTAGATGCTGATCCTTGAGCCTTTTTCCTCATCTCCTCATTCAGAATATTACTCTTCACCATATCTATGGTTATTGTACCATCTGGAGCAGAATTTGACAAAGACATCCTAAAAGTCTCCCATGAATCTGGAAGTGTACCAAGCAACCATAGAGCTTGTACTTCATCGCCAAACTTTAAACTCATTCCCGCCAATTGATTTATAATACCCAGATAGGTATTCATATGATATGTCAACGGAGCACTATCATCAGACCGCAGTTGCATTCTCTGCTTCATCAGAAATAATTTATTATTTCCGGTTTTCCGAGCATATAACTCCTCAAGCTTTGTCCACAAGGTTCTATCACGAGTCTCACCACTCACATGATTCAAAACATTATCACTAACCTACTGCCTAATAAACCCATATACTTGCCTATGTAGCAAATTCCACTGAACATCAGTCTTATCTTCAGGTTTCTCAGCGGCAAACACAGGTAGGTGAAAATCCTTCACATACAAGAGATCTTCCATCTTACCCTTCCAAACGTGATAATTAGAACCAGACAAAGTAACCATTCTACCCAAGTTTAGATTATTATCCATTCTCAACTTTGCAATCTGACAACCTAAGCTCTGATACCACTTTGTTAGGAAAAACACTCTGATTGTAAGAATATATTATGCTAACCTAATGCGGAAAAAAACAGCAAATATAAAACCCCAACAGTAATGGATAATAATAAACATACAGAAAGAGTAGATACACAGATTTACGTGGTTCCCCAAATTCTGGGTACGTCCACGGAGGCGCCGATAATATTATTGAGATGGAAATGTACACACTCACTTACCCAACACTTAATAATGAATAACCCACACTCCCACCAATCACTCAAGTGTTTCCCCTCACAAGTGTTTCGCTCTCTCACGATCCCTCACTTGTTGAACTCTTGAAACCAATACTTGAATGATGTAGATCAATTTACTCTTGAAGAGATGTGATTTTCCCTGCCTTAACATCTATCACCACCAAAACCTGATAACCCATCTTAAGTTTATATAGCACTAACTTAAGGTAAAACCTAATGAGCCTAAATATTACAAAGCCTATAACCATGGTCCCCACATGACCGGGAACCATCGATTTAGTTAATACGTGTTGTGAGATATTTTCTTCATTGCTTTATCTTTTAATATTTGTGTAGTCTCTCTGCCCATAGTTAAGGTCATCCTCTAAGCCCATAACTAAGGTCATGTTAGTTTTAATTAATTGATTAATTAAGCGCGCGATTAGTTAATTAAGTTGGCTAATACGTTGCATTTCAAAAATTTGTGGTAGTGTTGAGGTTTCACAATCATAGTTCAAGAACTATTGTACTGATTCATTGGTTGTGACCACAAGTTTTTTCTAGTTCATAATGTAATCTATATTAAATTAGTGATTAATTCGAAGGGTCGTACCCGGTCAGTTTAGAACTAAGGAAAAATTGGTTGTTAGACAGGTGTCAATAACTATAATTGTTGTTATTAAAATCGATAGTGATATCTTTAGAATAAATGATGAACACATTAATTAAATGATCAGTTGCTGCCTCTCTTTATATATTTGATTGCTAATATTTACGTTCTTAGTATTCAATTCAATTTCACTCTTTAAACCCCCAATTTACATAACTTGGTTAATATACAACTCATAATTAATAACCGTTCTCCTTAGATTCGACATTGTGTACTATAATTCATTTGTCATTTACATTATATTTTAATAAGATTCTTATAAAATCATGGATACATTTACATTATATTTTAATAAGATTCTTATAAAATCATGGACATATCCATGTCCTAGCCAAAGAATTTTTATGAATCTGCATATTTTAAGAATTTAAAATATTGAAATCTAGTTTTCAAACCAATCACAGTTCTATTTTTCTTTGTTAAGACCCATTTCCAGCCCTAACTCCCATTCACATTCCATTTTTCAAAATTTTTGTGAAGGTGGTAAGTAATTGCTCATTTTGTACATGGGGCGGGATGAGATAGGATAGAATAAATTTATATATCATTCCATGTTCGGTATCTTCTAGGAGGGATAGGATAATATTTAAAAATAAATAATAATAGAAAAAAATAAAATAATAATATGATAATAATAAATTAATAAATAATAGCAATAAATAATAATAATAGTAATATTAAAGATAATAGTAATTATATATGAATAAATAATAAAATAATAATAAATGAATAAATAATAAAAATAATACTAATATAATAAATTAATTAATTAGTTAATAAATAATAATAAATAAATAAATAATAGTAATTCTATATAATGTAAAATAATAATAATAAATAAATAAATAAATAATGATGTTCGGTGAGAGATAAAGTAGATTTCATTTTATGTATTTAAAATTTTAAATGAAATTAATAAACTATTCAAATTTTATTTTAAATTTAAAAATTTTAAAAATTTAAAATTTAAAACAAATTAATCGGACTGACAAATATATTGTTAAAGTTGCGCTTCATCATATGAATTATACATACTTCCAACTCATTTTAAGGTTGGTGCAACACACTTGATAAATTTCAAACTCTAACGGCATATTAATAATTTAATTTATTTATTAAAAATTTCAACCTTAAAACATTTATAAATTGAAATAAAATTATAGTGGTTTATTTATTTAAAATTTAAGTTTGTAAAATTTATATTGTATTATTTTTTTTCTCAATTTAATATGAAAATTTGAAAGATTACTTTTTATAAATAAATAAAAATAATAATAAAGTTATACATTCAAGAAGTAAATATATATATATATATATATATATATATATAAAAGATAGCCATAGATATATAATTACATATATAGTATATGAAAATAGAGTTTGCTACTTAAATTTGGCCCACCTGATCTTAAAACACGAAGGAACGAGTGGGTGAGCACTCATATTGTGGAAATTGCTTTGCCACAAAAGGTAGTGTTAATGTCCGTCAAACCAAATGATCCTAATTTACCAACTGAAACATTCATCTAAAAAACACAAACCGCATACATTCATGTCCGACAACAACGTCATCCTGATACATTTATTACTCTTTGACTGTCATAACACAGCTATCAATCATCGTATCAAATCACTTCCAAGGACAAAAAGTAATACGATAATCAGGCCCACCAGAACAAGTGAACGTACTAGTAGCATCATCATACGCATAACTATAAGCCTGAGGACACTGCTTCTTAAAAACCTCCGAGTACTTACTAGGATGACACGTCTGCGGACGCATAACTCCCAGTACAACAATACTCGGGTTGATTAAACGCCAAACACGCACTCTTACACCCAATCACACTCCCACCCGACCCTTTCACCGCCAGCTCACCCGGACAAACCGAGTTCACATTCCCCGAGCAAGTCGAAGCGGTGCAATTCGCACCCGAACCACCTCTTGGCGTGACCGAAACAGGCAGGTTGAAGCCATCGACGAGACTTATGTCGTAGAAGTCTTGTCCTTGATTGGGTGCTATTGTGAATTCGACTAGCGATGCGGGTGGAATAGCGCCTTTTTGATTGCACGTGACTTGGTCGGACCCACAGTCGGCTGTTAAGCAACTGAATTTACCGGATGAGTCGGTTGAGCATTGTGTTCGGGCCCAGAAACGGCCCGACCATGGTGCGGTGACTTGGATGGAGTTTGTTGAGTTTGGGGAGAGTTGGAAACCGGTTGTGGATAGTTGGGCGCCGTTACCGGTTAGTGTTGCGGGCCAGATAGTGTACGGACAGTTGTTTGTTATTGAAACTGTTGCCGTCTCTCCTCCTTTAAATATTAAATAAAAAATATTATTATTATTTATTTTATTCTATTATACTATTTAGATGTGCCGTACGTTTCTGATGATTTACTGTTATCTTTGTAATCTAAATATCGTTTTCAAAAATTTGATTTTAATTTTAATTAAAAATCAATAAAAATAATAAAATATTCACTTATCCATTTTTTAAAATAAAAAAAAGAATATATGGATAAGTAATATTTTTTTTAAAATATTTTAACAAATTGCCAGCTATAGCTATTGATAACTATCAAACTTGAATAATTCAATGTACGTTCCTATTGATTCTCTCAGCAACAAAATAGGAAGGTAAAACAGTGAAGAAGAGTGCATCAACTTCTCTGAAACAGAGAGAAGCAAATCAAAAGGTTTTCATTTCCTTTATTTTTTTTTTTTCCAACTGATTTAGCAGAATATATACAAATAACCAGAATCTAAAAGTTTCTTTTGACGAGGAATGTAATGAAAGAACCATTAATTAAAACGAATATATAAAAGAGAACGAAATAGTTATTTTACCGGAAACGAAGACAGCCAATGCAAGGCAAAACAAAAGTAGTTGAGTAGTCATGACGAGCTAATGGTCTCAAATATTTCTATTGGATGAAGCCATTAGACTTCAGTGAGAGATATATATAGAGAGACTCTTCTCAATTTGAATATTAGCGTGGTTATGGATAAAATGGACCCACCACTGAGTGCACACAATTCTTTTTTGCCAAATAGGAAATGAGGATCGTTGAAGAATATCTCCTATTGGAAATAACGTGTAAAAAAAATTACTCATTTGGATTAAATATAGTAGAGCATTCAAAATAGTGTTAACATGACATTTGCTCCACGTAATATGATTAGAAGTGACTAAATTTGTATGTTTATTTTCGATGAAATGTTTATTTTTTAAGAATGGTAAAAGAAAGGGGAAAATATTTATTATGAGAATAAATATTTAATAATTTAATATAATTATAAATTTAAAAATTTATTTTCACTTTTATACATTTACTTTCATGTATTTATTGAATAACTATTTTATATAAATTTTTATTTTTTTTTAATTATTATTATTATTATTTTGAATTGGTATTCTAATTAGAACACACTACTTTTCAATGATGAAAATATATAAATCACTATCCTTTAAGAATATAAACATTTTGAGGTTTTATTAAATTAATATTAATATGTTAATTAATATTTAAAATATTAGTTTGACCATCTATTTTGAAAATGGTTGGATGCATTCCTAGAAATCATTTATTTCTTTTTTTCATTAAAAAATTATTAATGTACCATAAGTAGATATTTAAAATTAGAAAATCAGTACATGGATGATGCATCTATGTCTCCGTTTAGCGCGAGGAGTGTGTAGACTGATGATAAGTGTTTGATAATTAGATAGGATTAGCGATAACTTTAATTATAATATTAGTCATTTCAGCAACTTTTTATTATCATTTATTTATATATTTATACACAACTTATTTTATTCATTAATTTTATTATTTCGAAAAATTGTATAGAGCCAATTAAATTAAAGTTCATATTTTAGAGTCAAACAAATTTTATACTTTAAAAAAAATTTATTTTAAATTTTAATTTTACAAAGTAAATTTTTATAAAAAAAATTTCTAATCACGGTGTTCACTATTTATGGTGAAAAGTTATTCAAGATCCGAATAAATTTTACTAATCCATTATAAAAGCAAAAAGAGCTATGAAGGTACATTTGTGAAACCGGAATTTTAAAAAATTATTTTCGAAAGATAAAATTTAGAAGGATTTTTTTTTTTTTTATATTCAAAATTATATTTAAGTTTATAGTCCAACTTCAAAAACTCATAAAAATAAATTTTATAAACTTTCAAGTTAAAAAAAAAAAAAAATCAAATTATCCTTCTTGTCCTTCATTAAAATAAAAAAGAAAAAAAAAATAATTATGCTTAGGAATTTACTCTTACACCTCTAATAAGATAGAGAAAGATAATAATACCCATACATAAAAATTCTTCCTCCCAAATCATCCTCACACCACACAAACTCAATAATATTTTGGTCTTCTTCTCCATTCTCTTTCATTCTCATTTTTTCCCATATAATATAAAGGCATAAGGGTCTTAGAAACCCCTGAACTTAACTATATTTTTCAAGTTAGCCCTCAAACTTTACGAGGGTCAATTTAACCCTTTAACTTTCAAATTTTGTATCAAATGAGCCATTTTTGCTGATGTGGAGGGCATAACTGACATTTTGAAGTTAACATTTTTGCTGTTAGATCAGCCTCCACATCAGCAAAAGAGCTTAATTGACCCATCATTTAGAAGTTGATGGGCTAAATTGATCATCCATAAAATTTGAGGGCTAACTTGAAAAATATAGCCAAGTTAAAGGGCTTCTGAGACCCTTATGCCGAATATAAATTGACGTAACAATTTATATTCAAGGGTTAATCTTAAAAAACCACCGCAAGTTTACTGAATTCTCCAAAAAGACACACCGGTTTAGATTTTCTCCATTTTACTACTTTTCTTCACAAATAGATGAACAATAACCCCATATCAATTAACATAAAAGTGGTAAAATAGAGAAAATTCAAACTAGTGTGTGTGTTTTTTTTTTTTTTTTTTTTTTTTGAATTTAGCAAACTTGCGGTGGTTTTTTTTAGATTAACCCTATATTCAAAGAAACTCCTCTTGGAACCTTTTTATTAGGGTGCTTATGATTCCACCGGAAATGCCTTATTAATCTTCAACCTCCCACCACCGCCATTCTTAATGAAATAAAATCCTAATTGCAGCTCATGATTTTCTGGCAGTTTCTTTTTTCGGCGAAGGTGAGATCTTCCTCTGACCAGTGAGATTATTTTGGTGATTCTAGGGTACGAGCATGAAATGATGGGGCTAAGTCATTCTTTGAAAAAAAAAAAGTTTCGGTCTTACTTTAAAAAAAAATTAAAAAATTGGTAGGTTGATATTAACAACTAATTAATGTGATGTGTTTAATTTTGTTTATTTTTATTTAAAAAGTGATAAATACTGTAAGCAAATTGATTAATACCGCATTTATTTTTCAATTATGTCCTTAACATAATTAAATATCAGTCAGCTACACTGGTTTTATCCATATATTGTACTCGGGAATGTGAATCATCTACCTCCTTCCTCTATTACCATGGCTTTTATGGGTTTGATGCAGCCTAAGAGCCTTTGCGCTTCATTAGAGTCTGTTGCTTTCACTGTACATGTACATATATACATATCGTAACACTCGGATTCCTAAAACAATCAAACACTTAAGAAATCAAATCACAGTTAGACATGATTATAAGTTATAACTCACTCTTGCAGGCTCGTCTAGCTTGTCATAGGCGGTGTAATGTCATGCAAGCCTTTTTTTAGCATCAATTCCGAATAAATCTGTCATTGCAGTACACATCTGCAACATATCTCCCATACTGATCCTCCTCATAAACCTGCACTGTTAAACACTTTCCTCAGTGCTTCTTTCACTTCTTTTCCATAAGACATTGAATTATCTGGCGCATCTATTCCCCTGAATCTTAAACAATTGTTACCTAACAACAAATAAACATATGATATATGACTTGATTTGCGCACGTTGGTTTAGGTAGTTGGAGGATGGTGCAGTTGTGGAGGTCGTCGTTGGAGCCGATGTGAAGAAGATCCAGGAGATATTGGAGAGTGTTAAAAGGGTAAAATTGAAAAGTAAATGCAGTATTAGAAGATCCAAGAGATATTGGAGAATGTTAAAAGGGTAAAATTGGAAAGTAAATGCGGTATTAGTAAATTTACTGCGGCATTTAACAATCCTTTTTTATATTATTAGATAACTATATGAAAAATAAGGGTAAAATAGAAAATTTGGATAAAGTGAAAGTGAATGATTTTTTTGACAGTATGGTGATTTTTTAATAAAAATGGATAAAATTCTTATTCAAAATACAAATTTATCCAATTTCCTCATTACAAATAATAATAGTTGGGATAATCTAAACAATCCCTATGCAGATTTGGGTTTTCCCCTCATTTCACCACTTCATTTTTATTTTCTACATTTTACTATTGCAGGGCAAGAAATGTTAAAATTTTAAAAGAGAGTTTTGGACTTTAGTAGATCTTCAAGAGACGAGTCTAGTGGTAATGGTCCGTCTACAATCAATGACCAGATGTAGGTAAAATAAAATAATAATAAAAAAACATTTGTGAGCAATTTTAGATTTTATTGATTCTCCTTCGTTTGACTACTAACTGCTGATAAGTCACCACTGTTAGAGTTGTCTCTTAGAGCTTTAAGAAAGTCAAAAAGTCTCTTTTAAATATTTTGACATTTTCGTCCTTACAGTGACAATGGAGAAAAATGAAAATGATGTAGTAAAATGGAGAAAACCTCAAACATTTATGGAGTTTTTGGGATTATCCCTATAATAGTTTTACCAATTTATAGTCGGGGTTAACTTCAAAAACGATCTAAAATTTGAAAAATTTTACTTTTAACACCTGATTTTACAAAGTTATAACAAACCACTCCCATAATCACCAAAAAAAATATTAGTAGTTTTGTAAGGTGTGAGTGATTTTTGTATGTTTGGAGTGGTTTTACTAATTGCATAGTTTTAATAATTTGTTGTAACTTTTAATTTTTTTGTTAATAATTTTACTAAATTTTAAATATTTTATTAAATAATTTAAATATATCTTTTAAATTTTTAATTTCAAATTTTATTAAAATAAAATAAATTATTATAGTATTTTAAAATTTTATTTTATTTTAAATGTTTGGTTCAATAATTTTAATTTTTTTTTTTTAAATTTGCTTAATTAAAACCAATTGCTGGGTAGATTTAATAATTTGTAAATATTTGATTAAATAATTTTTAATTTTTTACTTTAATTTTTCAATTATACTAAAATAAAACAAATTAGTACATAATAATAATAATTTTAAAATATTTTTTAATAATTGTTAATATTTTTTTAGTTTTGATTTTTAATTTTTAAATTTACTAGAACATACAACAAATGTTTTAAAAAATTGAAAATTTAAAACATAATTTATTTAGTTTAGTAAAACTAAAATTTAGAAATTAATACTATAAATTATTAATGTCAGAAGGGTCTTAGGAGCCCCTAAACTTGTCTATGTTTTTCAAGTTAGCCCTCAAACTTCACGAATGGTAATTTAACCTTTCAACTTTGAAATACTGAGTCAATTAAGTACTTTTCACTGATAAGGAGATAGAGTTGGCAGTAAAAATGGTTAATTTGAAAACATCAATTAAACCCTCCACATTAAAAAAAAAAAAAGTTTAATTGACCTAATATTTAAAAATTGAGGGATTAAATTTACCATTCATAAAGTTTGAGGGCTAATTTGAAAAATATATTTAAGTTGAGGGGCTTCTCAGACCCTTATGCCATTATTAAAATTGTGAAATTAAAATTTAAAATTTCTAAAGCAACCTAATTATTTGCTTAGTTAACATAAAACTAAAACATATATATTTAAATTATTTAATAAAATATTTCAAATTTAATAAAATTATCACATTAAAATTTTAAAAATCACTAAAATTTATTAAAATTACATAATTAACATAACTACTCACCACTTAGAGACACAACAACCACTTATATTTCAGTAGCCACCATTAATAGTTGTTTTGCAAAATAAAATAAAACGTAAAATATTTTAAAATTTGGATGGTATCTCGAAGCCTAAAAATAAAAAAAGAGCTCATGTACGTTGGGAGAGCTTTTCAATTAGTATTTCAAATAGCATTTAAATTATATATTAGCTTTTTTTTAAAAAAATGCGTGTCTGATAATAACGTTTCAATTAACGTTTAGCGTTTTAATTAGCGTTTAAGATAACGTTTAAAAAAGTTATGAAATATAGCTTTCAACTCAAACACTAATACCGATTTATTTTATTAACCTTTATCTTACAATTAATTATATCATTATCTTCTGCATTATATTTACATCTGTAATAAATTTTAATAATTTTATATATAACAGTTAATTTAAAAACTAAAATTAATACCAAACATTCAATTTAACAACTAATTTAAAATCTAATCTAGCCACTAACTGTTAACGTTAAACGCGGATTTACCAGCTAATTAAAAATTTAATGCGAAACATACACTTAATAAAACTGTTGGTAGTTTCTTTTATGATTACAGCTTTAACATAACAGAGCAACCCAAACAACTAACAAATAAATCCAACTCACTAGAGGATGAAAAGCTCATCCATTTATTGAAATACAAACATTTATCAAACTGAAAGGTGAATAAGCTGCATGACCACAATCTAAAGACACATAAACAACCCTAAATATCAATCTTATGAATAAATAAGGCAGTGATTATATCCTCAAGTTTCTCTGGGCAAGTGTATCCATCTCCGTCCTTATAAACAACTTCATTTGATCGACCCAAATTAATAACAACATGATGAAGAATTTCCATTGATACAGAACTGGTCTTCATGCATTCCTCGTTCACGTCTTTCCATGCACTTGTAATAAGTTCATTGATTTCCTCAATCGACAAACCTTCTTTTTTCAGACATTCTACACTGCAGAGCACATGGTCCCTTCCATCTCGATGCTTTATAAATTAAAAAATAACTATATAAATATAAATCAAAATTCTTACTTATAAAGAATAAGTATATAAATATACCTTATGACCTGTTATGTCATTCTTAAGACGGGATATTGAATAAACTGCACCAACAATTTTTGGTTGAGTGAACAACCATTCAAATGCATTGCCGTCTGCAATTTCTTCATCGATTCCTAGATATGTTGATACTGCGAATCCTAGTGATCCTGCGGATGCAATTCCATTTCTCAAATACTCACTGAATGAAGGCACCTCCTTTTTATGGCTCCATTCGGCTTCTGCAAAGTATGCTTCACACATATTTTTGATCTGCTACGTCATACAAAAACAATATTTCACTCTTCCACACACTAAATAGTCTTAAAGTTGATTATTTTGAAAGTCATTTTAATTAATAATTACCCCTTCCTTGACGTAGCAGATTTTATATGACTTTTCCTCAAAAGCTAAATCATCTGTTATTCTATCAAATTCGTCTATGAATGTAGTATATATAGTTCGCATGTTTTCCGGCAAATCATCCCCAGCGCTTCTATCCCATCTGTAAGAATAATCAGTAATAAAATAATTGAGAATCAGATTCGGAGAGATATAGAGCCCGTTTGAATAGATTAACTTTTGGTTTTGGATTTTTGAAAATTGTTTTAGATGGTATTTGAGTAACTCATATAAATGCTTCTGACTTCGCATAAACACTTTCAAATAAGTAAAAGGTATTAATTTTTTGGAAATAATTTCTAGCGATAGAAATTAAAAGCAGAAGTAGCCCCAAACGACGTTACCTTCTCATTGCTTGGGTTAAAAGTAGGAGCTCTTCGTAAGTAGCATAAGAATCATATGTATCGTCAATCAATGTGAGTAACATTGTTATTTTGCATAACATTATTCGGGCACGTGAATAACAAGGCTCGTAATATAGCATAACTGTCCACAAGTAGGCTTCCATCAACCTGTCTCTTACATGGGGCAGTCTCCATGCCCAATCCAACTCTTTCCACCATCTAAATCCATCAATAACCAACTACCCATTCATTCATTATATCCAATAATAAATAACAATTTCTACTAATAAACAGATATATAAAGGGCTTACCTTGAAAGTTTATTTATCTCTTGACAATGGAGTGCTTGCACTCTAATAAAATCAAGTTTAGCAAATAAGAGTAGAGTTTCGTTCTTGGATTCTTCTTGTTCATAAAATGATATGAATTTGAGTGCTTCCAATCTAGGCATGCTTTTGTGTAAAGGCAATTCCAATGCATTGGTTATGTGTTTTCTCAAATGAGGGCTTGATTTCTCTGCCATGGATTTTAAATAAGATTGTGAGAAAGCAAGAGCCTCTTCAATAATATCTTCTTCTCCATGCACTCCTAAGAATGTAGCTTCATACAAACTCAACATTCCTTTCACATCTCCTACCATTGATTTTTTGTTGTCCATAAATTTCTTCAAGTGACCTAAAAACATTTACACAATAAGTTTGGCTACATAACACAAAAAAAATAAAATATTATAAATTTAATATAAATTTACTGCCATACACAAGATTCACCGTCCAAATATATATTATTTAATTCATTCATGTAATTTTTCGTGTTACTCTTAACACTAAGAATCAATTTTATTACTAAATCTATACGTAAAGAGCATATTTAACTTAAATGCTTACCCGTGGATATTTTATAGCCATGTTGTCTCAGAATCCGAAATAGAAGACTTGTAGTATGTAAATCATAATCATGCCCATCAATGTGAGACTCAAAGATCTGCTTTAATTGCAGTTCCAGCTCAGGCTTAAAATGATAGGAGACACCAAGCTTCTCTATCAAATTAAAAAAGCTAATTTTCTTTGGTATATCATAAATCTCATCAAGCAACCATTCCTTCACCACCCCTTTCAAGTCTTCCATTTGTTTAGCATATTTTTGGTCAAAATCCTTGAAAATGACAACAAATGAATAATAATGAAAAGGCAATTAAAATGTATAGTTGAAAACCAAGCTTAAGAAGTGAAAATACCGAGAGAGAAGAATGAGCATCAGAAGTGAGTGAATGAATATCCTTCCATATGCTAGGAACAGGGATGTTTGGGTGTTGATGAGTGGCTGCTGCTATTCTTTCAGACATGTTGTGTTTGTGATGAAGAAGATATACAAGTACAAGTAGATAGTGTGTGATTGAAGTGTTGAACTATAAGCCTCTCTTATATAGTAGTAGTGGGAGGTGGTGTTTGATGACTAGGAATCAAAAAGGCCTTGGATAGCATCCACCTGAGTCAAAATTGTTGGATTGCATTTTATTATATGGTTTTAAAACCAATCAAATATCATAAAATGCTTCATTACACACATTTTCTGTTTGGAATAAAATATTTCACCACCAATGGAAAAGGTAATCACTACATATTTCAAAAAATTAAAATACTTACTAACCCACAATCTAAATAAAAAACCATTATCATCCAACAACACGTGATTCATAACCTCAAAACAGATCTATAAATAAGACACTATTGTCAGCTTAATGATGCCAAATGTGCTTTTTACACTTTTCACTCGATGTTACACAAAGTGGCATATTGAATTTCAAAATTGAAAAAAATTGGGATATTTAAATAGTGGTGGTGAGTTTGATATTAGACTGATGAATTTTTTTATAATTATTTAAGAGTTTCTTTTATAATATATATTATGTAAAAAAAAGAAGAAGCAGAATTTAGAAAAGTAAAAATGACATTTACATTATTTTAATTAATTTATTATAATTTAATTCACCGTTAAATGATTCTTGACTTTTCATTTTATTTTTAAATTTTAAATAAGTTCAATATAGAGTAAGTACAATATCTTTAAAACTTATCGGCACTTATTCTTAAATTTTTTATTCTCATTTCTCTATCTTCAATCATAAAGAAGAAAATCCTAAATCAAACTACTGCCATTATTTCCATTGTCGTCTCTTTCTCTCTTTCTTCGCCTTCTCTATCTCCAATCACATCCATAAGTAGAATATATATAAACCTAAATCAAACTAATAAGTAATTGAAACTATAGGTCGTGGTGAACTATGTGAGAGTCCATCAATAAAAGAAAACCTTGTGATGTTGTTCTGTAATCTGTTTTTCATCGTCGATTATTGAATCAAATAGTCAAACTCACATGTTAGTGTTATTTGTATTTTCGTTATTGTTTGATATGAACGGTGCAGGAAGAGGAGTTTTGATTTGGCAAATAGTAATAGTTTTTTTTGTTTGGACTTTAATTTCAACGAAGAATATATTAGGAATATTGAGGTAAAGACGGGTTCCTATAGAGGTATATTTTTTTGTTTAATTATTGTTTATGTGTTTATGTTTTAACTTTAATTGTTTTGATTTACATTTGAATGATACCAAATTGGGCCCAAATCTAATTCCGAGTTCATTTCCCACCGAAACTCATTTCCGTCACTTCTGTAAGTTTCTAAAAATTTATTTTCATGTTTAAAGCTAAAAACCATCATTATTTTCGAAAATCCAGAATTTTCATTTGTAAAGGAAAAAATGGTCATTTTGACAAAAAATGGTATTTGACTCCAAAAACTCTATTTTTTTTTAAAAAAAGTTTTTAATGGTTAAAAAGTTTTGAATCTAGCTTCTAAGTAGTCAAGTTACTATTTCTTATGCCCAAGTTTTATTTGCTCCTATTATTCCAATTTGAAACTTTATAAGAGTAGAAATCAATTAAAATAAATAGATATATTATTGTAAAATAATTTAATAAATTAATCGGAAAATTTTATCCCTAAATTTCGAACATTACATACCCCTTTGCATAGACATGGAGAAGAATTTCTCCTACAATTTGTTTAGACTCCTTACTAAATCAAGTTAGAGTTATTGAATCCTTAATGATAAGTGATTCATCCAAATTCATTTCTTTCAATGCTGGCATGACCATTATGTTGGCCAAGTTCCCATTATCCACCAATACTCTTTTAAGTTTATAATTTACGATTTAGAGTTAATGACTAAGGTGTCCTGGTGTGGATCACTAGCCCTTCCATGCCATGGTAGGTAAATGATAATTCGTAGGACAACGGTGTTATTACTGGCCTGCAGACATCGAGTTGACGTTGTTTAACTCTTGAGCATGTCTTTTTAAAGCAGTTTGAGTTAATCCGTCCACCTTTATGCCTCTATGGATTACATCAATTACTCTATCAACATTCGGAGGTTCATCTGGCATGTTGATTGATTTAGACTCATGCTCTTTATTTTGTTCGCCCTTCTTAAGGGCTTGCCTTCCTTTCTCTATTAAGAAGTCACAAAGTGTTCTTTTCCTTAGTATGGAAATAATCTCATACCTTAACGAGATGCAATATTCTGTTTGGTGTGCATGGTCGTTACGGAACCGATAGAATTTATTATAATCCCTTTTATTTGTAGGGGTCAACATTTGTTTTTGCCAGTTTACGGATGATCCTATAATTTTGAGCATAGCCATTAAGGCATGTGGTTCAACAGTGATATCATAATTGGGTATGCAGTGCTTCTTTTTGTCTTTGCCACCAAATTTCAGCATTTACCTCACAGAATTATCAAGGGGATGCAAATAATATTTCTTATAGGGGTCAAACATTCCTTTGCCTTTCTTGTTTTTGCAAGGCTGGACTTTTCCAATGGATTTTCCTTGTTGCTTTAATGCAGAAATTTGGGTAGAATTTTTTCCAACTTAATTTCTCGATTAGCCATGACCAAAACCTCATCAAAAGTTTAGGGCTAATAATCCGAAATCATGGTATACAGGCTAGAGGGTCTAATCCCTTTTGAAATGCTTCTATGGATGTGGACTCCACACAATTTAGAATTTTATATGTTCGTCCACAAAACGAGTGGTGAATTTTAGGTCTCATAATCCGAAATCATGGTATAAAGCCTAGAGAGAGGGTATATGCTTCTATGGATGTGGACACCATATAATTTAGGGTTTTGTCTATTCGTCCATAAAACGAGTTACGTAATTTCTTAAGCTTTTGAGTTGAGAACTTGGCTGTGAACTCATAAACCAATTGAGAAAAAGACTTGATAGATCAGTGTGGTCTATTAAGCGTCCAGACCAACGCTTTTCTGGTTAGACTAGCGGTGAAATATTTGGTCATTACGACCTCTCATTCTTCCTTAGAGAGGGTGATCGTTGACATTTCAGCATAATATTTTGTGACGTTATCATTCGGATCGGAGTCTCCATGGAACTTTATGGAGAATTGCGAGAGTTTATTTCACACTAGCAATTCGATATTCGCAATATTATCAGCGAATAGAGATTGAAAATGCACATTCTTGGCGTGCGGCTCGATTGGCACGACCACTCTAGGAATGGACCGAATTAGGGCTTTGATTTATGGCTTCAATGGTCGTATCCTTTTTGAATTCTTGAAATTCCATCAACATTCAAATGCAAAACATATGACATTTCAACCCTTTAATTTTGATTTCCTTATCATCACCAGTGATTTTGTCCTTAGTCAGCCTGTCTTAAAGTTGCTCTTTGAGTTGAGCATTTTTAGTTTTATTTTGTGCATGCTCTTCTTCCAACTGGCGCAAGCATTCTTACAACTACCGAGCTATTTAGTCTGATTAGCAGGAATGGAGGCAGTTGGTTCTACTACCGCCATTTTTGGAATAGGTTGATATTGATTTGGAAGATTTTGCTAGAATACAAAATTTTAGGAAGCAGGTCTCACGGTTGGCCCAAACTATAGTTGGGTTCAACCTGAAACTAGTTGAACTGCTAAGAAACAGTTTAGGACTGCTAAAATGAAAAATCCTACAAGAGACAGATAGATGAGACCCGAAACTTTAAGGATACAGGTGTGGTGTTTGTCATAAGCATTCTAATGCTTATGTAACATCTGTAACTAGGGTATAGAAATTTTCGTATTTTCAGATGGATTTTGACTTTTCGGTCAAATCTTGAATTAAAGGGTAAAATGGTAATTTAGATAATCAATCGGAAGTATAGAGTTAAATATATCAAAATGATTGTCTTTAAAAGTATTTTAAGAATTTAAAAATTAAAATAAAAATTAAAGTTTTACATGAGCGGAAAATATTTTAGAAATCGTTAGACCAATTTTAAAGTGTTTTATAATTATTTTCATAAATGTCCATAACCCATATTTTAAAGAGAAACCCATTTGAAAAAAACCCCCAAGTCAATTGATTGCCCTCATTTGTTTTATTTCTCTCAAAAATACAAAACACGTTATTTGGGAATCTCTCTCAAGTTTTCTTCATTACGAATATTGGTAAGTCTCTCTAAAACCTTATTTTTAATTTTATGTTTTGTAAATTGATTTTCTAGTACTACTATGATTTATGACCAGTGAACTAGTTATTGAAATTTGAATTGTCCATTAAAGTCTTCTTTAAAATTTATAGTGTAGTAAACCCTAGAATTTGATTTGATTTAATCGTATTGGAAAAGTTGATTCCTAGATTGATAGGAAAGATTAAATGGTGCTAAATACTCTATAATTTCCGATTGATGGGTTAGTTAAGGGCTGGAGTTTGGATTGTACTGTATGGTTTATAGTGTGGACAACGTATTTGATATAATGCATGTGTGAATTGTATTGTATAGGCGATTTGGGTGACGGTGGAATTCCAACCAACGTCGCTTAGCTAATTGTCAGATGACAGGTTAACAATTTTGTTTTAAGCTTTATATATTGTATGTTGTGTGTTTAAGTGTTTGTGCATTAAATTAGTTAATTAGATATAAGCATATTGGATGAATTTCATATTGGAATTTGATATTGTATATTTGGGATAAATGTCTAGTAAATTGTGTATTTTGGTTTAAATGCTTGACAAATGTGTACATGGATTTGTGTGTGGTTAGAATTGATGACATCGCTATTGGTATATGAATTGTGGTGAGAAATTGGAATAATGGCCTAGTTTGTGTTACCTAGGTACCATTAATAACATGTATTTAATAATATGCATTTATTACATGTAAGGTGCATTTATTATATTGAAGTGTATTTAATATATATATATATATATATATATAAAGGTTTAATGGTGGATATTGGAACTATAACATGATAGTGTGGTTATATTGATTAATCTAATTATGTTGTTCACATAATTGGCTAGTATGGTTATAACACCTTTAAGAGGTTATTGAATTGATAAATAATGAATGGTAATGGAAATGTGTGTGTAAACTTAATAATCGATTGCCCTTGGTCATAGATTGGTAATAAGATGGAGTAACATGCCATTAGGAAAAAATTAGAGAACTCAGCCTATTGAATTGTACATTAATCGTGGTTTAGCTAGTCACTATTAGAAACTGGAGTTATGATTTCTATTGGGTGTGACGGCATCATCGCCTACAGGCTATTGTTATTTTCGATCTTCGGATCTATTGTTGAAATCCATAGGTAGATGATCGTCCTGAGGGGGATTAAACGGAACTACAGATTTCGGTCTTCAGACCTATTGTCAGGCATCGGCCTTATTGTTTCCCATTTCGATATAATGTCTAGATTAGAGGTAGTCAAAAATTATAAATGATACATTATTATACTTCAGTATATTGATTATTGATTAATGAGAATTAGTGTAATGTGGATTGGATTTTATGAACTTGTTTGCTTATTTAAATGGTTGGTTCATTTAAAATTTAACATTCATTGGCCTTGAAATGTGTAACATGGTGGGTTGATGATATTAATAACGTGGGGAGGAGTTGTAGACTAGGTAACATTAAGACTCACTTCATAAATTATTGGGTGGAAAAAATCAATTTGAATAATTGATTAAGCCATACGAAACAACATCGAACATGGTCTAGCCGTGTGCCGTTACATGGTTTGTGTTTGAAAAACCCCTCGGGAATTAAATTAACAACAGCTTATACAGACTGGTCGTGTTATGCCACATAGTTCGTGTTTGTACATGCCAGGAAATCAATTTTGAACAGAGTGTTATACAGTCTGCCTATGTTAAATCACACGGACCATGTAACTTTCTCACACGGACATAATTTCCAATAGAGCTTGACACTATCTGACCGTGTGAAAGCACACGGTCCATGTCCCAACTTTTACTAATTATTAAATGCTCTTTTGCATTAATTGAGTGGTGTATTGAATGACATTAATTAATGTATCGAATTAAGTGTGTTGTGTGTGAAATATTGAATGAATCTAACGATTGTATTGATTGAAGTGCATTTGTGTGCGACATATCAGGATTACATGTAATAAAGATGCATGTGCTTGTGTTTGTTTGAGCATGGAATTATTAACCAGACATCGATAGCGTGATGCTTTTTTATTTTCCTTTTTGTCTCTCTTATCTGAAAACTAATAGGTTAATCGAGCTGGAATTGGTCGACTGCATCCGCATTGGGCATTTTAACAGCTCATCTATTTCGATTTGTTCACTTTTTATTTTTATCGAACCATTTTGAAATTTCAATGTGAAATATTTAGTTTTTATTTCTTTTGCTTGATTAAGGTTGCATTTTATGATATTATTTTAACTATTTCTTATTGTTGAACAACGTATATATCAAATTTTATAAACATCGAAGTACCTTGAGATATTGACTTTATTTATTACAGATGTTATTATGTGGTATCATATTGAATGCATTGTGTTAATGTGGCACTCCGACCAACATTCTGTGGCTTTGCCGTGGATGGGGATTGGGCATTACAACTTAAACCAGTATTATCCTTACATGAAAGAAAATCGAAGACAAAAAAAAACTAATTAAGTCTGTTCAAATTGATTACTAGTAGTTGGATCATCGGAGAATCTGAGAACTACCAGAGTAGACTAAGTGGGTTGGGTTGTCTAAGCAACGTCGGAGTTTCTTAAGTGTTCGTCTTTTCAAATACCTCAATGGATGGGAAATCGATCCCTTAAACGAGGAGAGTAGAGGAGAGAATTAAAACTTAATATTTTTTTTATTTCTTTCTCACATAGATTTAAAGATTTGTAGTGTGTTACTTATTTATTGTTGGTTATTTTGACACGATAGACAATAAATAAGAACCACTATAAATTTTTTACAACCATTCTAGAAAACTCACTTGCATTAGATATGAGCTTCATAAGGTTTATATAGGAAACTACATAATGATTACACCCATTCTTGACACCATAACCATATCCATACCAACCATATTACATCCATACTTGCTTCCATGACTAACCATACTAGCCATACTTCCATGACTACTTCCATACTTACTATGTTGTGACTCACATCACCATACCATTAGGTGTACAAAATGATGAGAGTGTACTATATTAAATTTCATTACTTAAACAAAATATTCATCCAAATCTAACTAAACTAATTTGGTTCAACTTATAATTTTCTAACAAAGGTTTCATATTCCAACATTCCCCCTTAAAACTTTTGTTAGAGAATCTAAGTTCAAATCAAATGTTCATTGGAGTTAGGTTGTTCCTCTATGAAGTTGGCTTCTTGTTGTGGAGGATTTGGTTGAACTTGACTTGGTTTTGGTCTACAAAACCTCTCTCTATGACCCTATTTCTTACAATAATGACATTGGAGATGTGGCTTGTCTTTATACCAACAATCATTTGACAAATGATTTGTCCTCTTACAAGTTGAGCAAGATGGAAGATCATTCTTCAACTTTTTTTAGCTAGAAAAGAAATTTCCCCCACTTTGTCATCCCTCATGGAGATCCTTTGCTCTTGTGTTTGTAGTTTGCTTATCATTTCCGAAATGGTCAATTTCGACAATTTCTTAAGATCACAAGATTCTTCTATAGCGGAAACCTTGGCTTCAAACTTCTCCGCAAGCTTATTAGCATCTTCTCCACCACTTTGTAATCTTGCACATCCTCATCATAAAGTCTCATTTGATTCAACAATTGAGACAACTTGGAGGAGTAGTCTTTGACCAATTCATTTTCTTTCTTTTTTAGCATTTCAAACTCCCTTTTGAGAGTTTGGAGCTTGTTAGATTTAACCCTTTCACTTCCTTCAAATCTATTCTTTAACTCATCCCATATTGCTTTTGCGGTTTCCAAGTGCTTGATGCTTGTAAAAACATCGTCGGATAATGCTAAATGAAGGCAAGTAACAACCTTTTCTTTCTTCATCCTCTCCTCCTCATGTTGTTTAATTTGAGCAATTTTTGGATCTTCTCTAAGTTGTGGTATTTGTTTGTCTTCATAAAAAAACTCCCACAAACCAAATGATTTCATGTAGGACTTCATTTTCACTACCCAAATTTGGTAGTTTTCTCCCAAAAACCGCGGAATCAAAATGGAAGAATTGTTACCACTTGACATATGCTCACTCATTGGTGTTTACACTCAATTTTTTTTTTCAAAAGTTAACCTCACAAGCCCTTAAGAATATAACTCTTGATACCATTTGCTGGTTGTTTTGACACCATGGACAATAAATAAGAACCACAATAAATTTTATACAACCATTCTAGAAAACTCACTTGCATTAGATATGAGCTTCATAAGGTTTATATAGGAAAATACATAATGGTTACACCCATTCTTGACACTATAACCATATTTATACCAACCATATTACATCCATAATTGCTTCTATGACTAACCAACCTTCCATACTTACCATGCTAAGACTCACATCAACATACCATTAGGTGTACAAAATGATGAGAGTGTACTATATACAATCTCATTACCTAAAAAAATTATTCATCCAAACCTAACTAAACTAATTTGGTTCAACTTATGATTTTCTAACAAAAGTTCAATATTCCAACATTTATAAACTAATAATGTTGGTTGTCAATGTTGACGTAAACATAATTTATATATATATATATCCATTAGAATATTCTTTTGTTAGACATTTAATAAAAACATGTCATATGTTTTATTTATTATAAATGTTATTATATGTTATCATATTGAATGCATTGTGTTAATGTGGCGCTCCAACCAACATTTTGCGGCTCTACCGTGGGCGGAGCTTGGGTGTTACAACTTAAATTACTATTATCCTTATATAAAAGAGAATCGAAAACAAGAAATTAAATAGACTTATCGTAAGTTCGTTCAAATTGATTACTAGTAATTAGATCGTCGGAGAATCTGATAACTACCGAAGTAGACAAAGTGGGTTGGATTGTCTAAGTAACTTCGAAGTTTTTTTTTAGTGTTCATCCTTTTAAAGATATCAATAGGTAGAAAATCGATCCCCTAAGAGATGAAAGTAGAGAAGAGGATTAAAACTTAAATTATTTTATTTCTTTCTCGCATAATTTACGCTGTGTCACCTATTTATAAACTAATAATGTTTGATCAATATTGGTGTTCCATAAACCGAATTTATATATATATATATATATATATATATATATATATATATAACCACTGGAACATTCATTTTTAATTATTTTTCTGATTGTTTTTCTAATTCTACGATTCTCAAGTTCTCTAAATTTCTCTATAGAAATGTGCAGCACTTTTTTTTAGTGAAGATAAAAAAGAAGAGTTAATATCATAATGGCATATGATTACATCTTTTCCCCAGCAACCGAAACAAGTGACAAACAAAACCCAAAACATGAAAAGCTCATCGATTTATTTGAATAAAAATATTTATTAAATTGAATGGTCCATGAGCTACATGGCCACAATCCAAAGAAAATACAAACCCTAAATATCTATCTTATGAATAAATAATGCAGTGATTATATCCCTAAGATTTTCTGGGCAAGTGTACCCATCTCCATCTTTATAGCTAACTTCAACTAATCTACCACCATTAATAATGGGAAGAAGAATTTCCATGGATACAGGATTAGGCTTCATGCACTCCTCGTTCACATCTTTCCATGCATTTGTAATAAGTTGATTGTACTTGTCACTTATTTCCTTAATTGACAAACCTTCCTTTCTCAGACATTCTACACTGCAGAGCACATGCTTCCTTCCATCTCGATACTTTATGAAACAAACAAAAAGTGTTATTGTAAAATTCATTAGTCAAATTTCTATTTAAGAGAGAGTGATCCCACATTGCTTAGCTAAATGCATCCATCCACATACGTCCAAACCAGTTTTAATACTATGTTAAGAAGGCCTAACTCACCCAAAAAAACCTAAGGAGATGAGGATTCAATTATATAAAAGCTATTAGTCCTTTAGCTAAAGAATGTGAGATTTCACAGACAGTGATATACATATATACCTTATGACCAATTATGTCATTCTTAAGGCGAGATATTGAATAAACTGCATCAACAAGTTTTGGTTCACTAAATAACCATTCAAATGCACTGACGTTTGCAACTTCTTCATCCATTCCTACATACATTCCTACCGAGTATCCAAGTGATCCTGCAGTGGCAATTCCATTTTTCAAATACTCACTAAATGGAGGCACTTCATTATTATTGCACCATTCAGTTTCCAGACTATAAGCTTCACAAATATTTTGGACCTGGTTCATAAAAACATATATATTCAAATCAAAGACTCAAGATGGCGGATATGTCAATATTCATATTCTTATTCTTTAATTTTTTTTCTATCCAAATCCTTTTAATTTAACAGGGTAAGGATGCGGGTATTTATCCCTGAATATGAATTTATCAATTGATATACTCATATCCGCATAATAATTTTTTAACATAATGATATTATCAAAATTAAGTTAATTATGAAATTAATCAAAATTATAAATAAAATAAATTTAAAATAAGACAATAATTGTGACACTCTTTTAAATAAAATTTCAAATAACATAGTTGGAAAATATAAATTTTATTAATGGGCAGGATATGGGCAGATATATCAGTATTCATATTCTTATCCTCTAAATTTTTTTCTATCCATATCCTTTTAATTTAACATGGTAAGGATGAGGGTATTTATCCGTGGATATGGATTTATCAATGGAATAAGCATAATAATTTTTTAACATAATAAAAATATCATCAAAATTATGTCAATATCAAAATTATAAATAAAATAAATTTAAAAAAGACAACAATTGTGACACTCTTTTAATTAAAATTTCAAATAACATAATTGGAAAATATAAATTTTATTAATGTTTGATGTTAGCACCACAGGTTACAATCGAAAAAAGAAAGAATTAGCACAAATATTATATTTAATTTGTGAATAATTTATCTTGCTAATGTTCAAGAATTTATCATAGTCACATGAATTAATATGTATATATATATAAAAATAAATTTTTTAAAAAAAAAACAAATTTATATGAAATCTGAAATTATCTTGAAATAATATGATTTTAACAAATTTTTTTTTTTTTTAAAATTACATTTTTTTTATTTCGCGGGTAGAGGATATGGGTCAATATTTTATAATACTCATATCCTTATCCTTGACGGGTATAGATTTTCTATTCATATCTACCCCAGCTTTATTATTGTGTATATCCATATTCGCCCATAGCGAACGGATATCCACGAATAAAAAAGTAATAGAATTCCATCCCTATCTTAAAAGTCTTTAACTTAAAATTATCTTGATTACCTCTTTCTTGACATAGGAGATTTTGTAAGATTTTTCGGTATCTAATAAATCTCCATTAATTTATCAAATTCATCCATTAGTATGACATAAATAGTCCTTATGCTCTCCGGCAGATTATCCACGACACTTCTATCCCACCTGAAAGAATAATCAATAATAAAACATTATATATATATATATATATATATTCCTATCAAATTTATATTTATATAATATTTCCAATTTTATAAATTTAAATTGAAATTAAAAATATAATATTCTTTCAACTACCCCCGGACAATTTCATGATTATAAAGAAAACCAAACACCACCACTGTAAATAAGGAGACATGACATCACCTTCTGATGGCTTGGGTTAAAAGTAGCAGCTCTTCATAGGTAACAAAAGAATCATATGTATCGTCAATCAATGTGAGTAACATTGTGAGTTTGCATGACATTATTCGGGCCCGGGAATAACAAGGCTCATAATATGCCATAACTGTCCACGAGTAGGCCTCCATCAACCTGTCTCTTACATGAACCTGCGTCGATGTCCAATCCAAATCTTTCCACCACCTGTACCAACAAAACTTTCATTGCATTTATCAAACCATAAACAACCATTTCTACGTTTGTATATACATATATATATATATATATATATATATATATATATATATATATATATATATATGTTACCTTGCAAGTTTATTTATCTCCTGGCGATGCAGTATTTGCACTCGAATAAAATCCAACTTAGAAAATAAGAGTAGAGCTCCGTTTTTGGATTCTTCTTGTTCATAAAAATATATAAATTTGAGTGCTTCCAATCTAGGCATGCTTTTGTGTAAAGGCAATTCCAATGCATTGGTTATGTGTTTTCTCAAATGAGGGCTTGATTTCTCTGCCATGGATTTTAAATAAGATTGTGAGAAAGCAAGAGCCTCTTCAATAATATCTTCTTCTCCATGCACTCCTAAGAATGTAGCTTCATACAAACTCAACATTCCTTTCACATCTTCTACCATTGATTTTTTGTTGTCCATAAATTTCTTCAAGTGACCTAAAAACATTTATACAATAAGTTTGGCTACATAACACAAAAAAAAATAAAATATTATAAATTTAATATAAATTTACTGCCATACATAAGATTCACCGTCCAAATATATATTATTTAATTCATTCATGTAATTTTTCGTGTTACTTTTAGCACTAAGAATCAATTTTATTACTAAATCTATACGTAAAGAGCATATTTAACTTAAATGCTTACCCGTGGATATTTTATAGCCATGTTGTCTCAGAATCCGAAATAGAAGACTTGTAGTATGTAAATCATAATCATGCCCATCAATGTGAGACTCAAAGATCTGCTTTAATTGCAGTTCCAGCTCAGGCTTAAAATGATAGGAGACACCAAGCCTCTCTATCAAATTAAAAAAGCTAATTCTCTTTGGTATATCATAAATCTCATCAAGCAACCATTCCTTCACCACCCCTTTCAAGTCTTCCATTTGTTTAGCATATTTTTGGTCAAAATCCTTGAAAATGACAACAAATGAATAATAATGAAAAGGCAATTAAAATGTATAGTTGAAAACCAAGCTTAAGAAGTGAAAATACCGAGAGAGAAGAATGAGCATCAGAAGTGAGTGAATGAATATCCTTCCATATGCTAGGAACAGGGATGTTTGGGTGTTGATGAGTGGCTGCTGCTATTCTTTCAGACATGTTGTGTTTGTGATGAAGAAGATATACAAGTACAAGTAGATAGTGTGTGATTGAAGTGTTGAACTATAAGCCTCTCTTATATAGTAGTAGGGGGAGGTGGTGTTTGCTGACTATGAATGGAACTGATGCTGATGTTTCAATCAAATACTTCTCGGATAATTTTATAAAACCAACCCACCCACAAAAGGCTAATTCCTAATTTTACCCCGATTTTAATAGTTTTTGAATATAGACCATGAATAAATACGAGTAATGGTTTGCTTTTAATAAATCTGACAATTTAACTTGCAGCTAGGGTTGGCAGAAAAAAAAAAAAAAAACACCTGTCCAATTCGGTCCAAATTCGATCTGATCCGGTATTTTCGGATCGAGATTGGAGTCCAAAATTTTTATTTTGGGGTGGATATAGAGTAAAAGTGCTGATACGTTCGGATTATCGGGTTAAAAACTTATTAATATTTTTTTATCCGATTTGATCCGGTAATCCAGTTATATATAAAATAATTAATTATATTAAGCATTAATATAAAAAATTATGTGCTTAAAATAAAAATATTAATTTATATATATATATATATATTTTGTTAGTATATGGTTCGAACACGTTTACCAACACGACACGATTATACTCAACCCTAATCCTTAATAATCGGTTTCGTTTCGTGTCAATCCGTCGTGTCACCACCCATATTGTCAACCCTAGTTATATTCATGTAATTGAGTTTTGAGACCAAATTTAAAGTTAATTTATTTAGTAAATAATATTATTATATAATTTATACAATTTTTTTATATATGGATTTCGATCAATTTTACATGTAAATATTACAAGTTTAAATTATTATTATTATTTCTATTATCATTTTCATTATATTGTTATTATTATTACTTTATATATTTATTCAAAATTGTAATTTTTTTGGGGTTTTATATGCAACGTTATATAGATAACTTTTGTAAAGTTTAATATTTATTTAATTAGTTATATTTATCTAGTGGATTTTAATATAGAGTTCAAAATTAATTTATTTATACAATAAAAAAATATTATTATATATATTAATTAAAACTATAACATGACTAAAAGTGCAACTATCCCATATTCTTTTTTACATATCAACTACTTTATGAATATTATGAGTTTAAACTATTATTAAATGTTTATTGAAAATATAATCTCTTGTATTACATACAACATCACATAGATAAAACCTGGTTAAGTATGTGTTTTTATTTATTTAGTTGTACTGATTTAGTGAAGTTTTTATATAGAATTTAAAATTAATTGATTTATTCAGTAAATAATATTATTATATAACTTATATATGTTTCTATATTATAAATTGGTGTTATAAATATTATGAGTTTAAATTATTATTATTATTATTATTATATGTAAATATATTAAGGGTGTGTTTAGCAATTAGCTGTTAGTGGTTAGCGATTGACGGATTCAATAATGGTTAGTAGTTAGCAAATTTAATTAGCGGTTTGACCAACTTTTAGCGGTTAGCGTATTGATGATACAATATTTGGTAATTTGTTGTTTAGTAACAACATTGTTACTGGATTCAATTATAAAATGACGTAAAAGAACATCTTAAAAGAATTATTCTTTTATTTTTCACAAGGTATATTTTACACTATTACCTTCAAATAAATAATACAATAGGTTAAATATTTTAATATTTATTAATAATACTAATAGTAATAATTTTAATCATATTTATTATTTTTATTTCAATTATTAATTAAAATAACATCCAAAAGAAAATAATATACTTACTACCATAGTAAAAAAATATTATGAAAATTTTTAATTATAAAATATTATAATAAAAAATAATACCGAAAGCGTTAAATATTATTATAATAGGTTTCAATTATTTTATTAACATATAATTAATATAATTCTAATTAAAAGTGAGGTAATTTGGTCTTTTTAACGAATCTCTAATTTTAAAATCTCTCAAACGCTACTATTATCAACATTTTAGAAATTAGCGTTTTGAATCAAATTAGCTAATTAAATTACTATTAACCAAACTAACTATTTTAAAATATTAGAAGTTTAATTGTGATCAAACCTCTAAATCTTCTGAAAACACTAACCTCTAATTGAAAACGTTGCTTAACAAACAGGCTCTAAGTCATACGGATCAGGTAGGTCAATAGGCAATCCGTTCGAGTTCGGGTTTGAGATTAAAAACTGTGATTCGTTCGGATTTCAAATCGAATTTATATCAAACTTTATAATTCACGAATCAGACATGGGACTAGGTTAATCCGGTTTGATCCGACCCATAATCCGACCCATAATTACCCCTACCAGGGGCGTCGTTTTGTTTATAAAATGAGGGTTCTCTCGTTTCTAACGATTGACCTATTGGGTTAAACAAAAAACAAAAGTGCAAATGAAAATATAGAAGTACAAATGACTTCGTTTTCTGCCGTCGCAACTAAAATGACTTGTCCAGTATATGTAAGAGTTGACCAATTTGTTTATAAAATGATAATTGCCTCGTTTCTTTAGAATCTTACCCATTTTTAAAAGTGGGACAATTTGTTTATAAAACAGTGGTTGTCTCGTGAAGGCATTTAATTTGTTAATAAAAACCAAGCTATTGTTGGTCCCGTCCCTTTGCAAATTAATTAATGTAGGTTGTAGTGTTAGAATTTATATTATAATATCATATATATTAATATCTATATATTTATATAAAAGAGTTACAAAATTCGCCTACGCGGCATGCTTCAAATTGTTCCATTCCAATTTATAGATTGGGTTCATTTTTTCAGTTATTTACTCAAATGCCATTACTAATAACATTTTACAAATTAGGTTCATTTTTTAATTTATTTACTCCTATGCCACTAATTAGTATATTATCATTCATTAATGTATTAATTAAATATGTTTTCTTTTATTACATCTCTTCAAATATTTTATAATTATTTAATATATTTAAATATATAATTATTTAAAAAAAAAAACCAACCCGACAAGATCAACAATGCTCCAATTAAATATAGTTTTATGTAGAAACTATATTAAGATGCAAAACACATGAAATATCAAACATTAGACACCTACCGTCCTAAATAATAATTCTTCACCAAAAGCGGTCACTATTACAGCAACAAGCATTACCCTGTATAGGTAATTACACCGAGATGAATGCAGGACCTCTCTTATCAACTATCAATATCTATACAAAGATAACTTTCTTTATTTGGATAATTTTATCTTCTAATCCAATTTTTTTTCTTTATCTTTATAGTAAGTTAAATAAATTAAAGTTAACACAAAAATAAAGTATTATACATATTTTGAATTAAAATTGTAAAACTTAATACTATATATATTAGCAAATAAAATAATTATAAAATTAAAAAAATTATAATATTTTATCAATTAAAATTTATATATAATTTAATATAAATTAATATAATACAATTTTAATTATTATTTTATAAGATAACATATTTTTAATTATTAAAAAAATTAAATATAATTTATATTAATATTATTAAAAAAAATAAAATTTAATTAAAAAATACTAAGATTCTCGCGCAATGCGCGAGCAATTTTACTAGTTAAAATTATAAAATAATACTATTTATTTATTTTTTTAGATGGGAGAAGAGGAAGGCTCAAAGCATAGGAGATATTTTAAAAATTATCACTCGATTGCAGGATTATAATATTTCTAGTTTAATTACAGGAAGATGTTTTTATTATTATAATATTTTTAATATTATTATTAATTATAAATTTATTTTTAAAATTTAAATAATTTTTTTAAATGAGAATAAACTGATAGATTTGTTATTAAGTTAAGAGTAGTAATTAATTTATAATAGTCTATAAATGTTTCGTAATATGTTAATAAGAACACTTAGTTTATATGCGAAATTTGACGTGAGTTTAAAATGATGAATCAAATTCTTTGTTCGTAAATAGGATATTTGTCACTATAATTTAACAGATTTACCTTTTAAGTACCACTAAATTCAATTACTTGTATATTACTTGTTATGGGTAACTAACTGATTGTATAATTTTCTTGGTGGTTAATATCAAATTCATTGATGTTGCACCTTAAGTTGAAGATAAGTTCTACCTTATATTACCATGACATGTCAGCGTCAAGCAACCAGATAGACACATTGAGCCATATTTATAGGCAGCAGGTTTCTTAAACGTGTCTGTTTTAGGGGATCATCATGTTAACCATGCATTGATAAATGTGTTGGTTGAGCGATGGCAGCCTGAGATGTATATTTTTTATTTCCATGGGGCAAGTGATTATCACACTTGAGGATGTGGTATTTTTGATAGGGCTCTGTACAGATGGCCAGGTCATTGTTGGCCGAACAAGGGGTTGGACCATAAATGGAATCCAGTTAATCAATTTGCCCTGTTATAGTCACTATTGGGACTCAGCCTTGTGGATGTAGTGCATTGTATGATAGGTAGTCGGATAGACTTTACTTGGCTTGGTATTCGCTTTAAGCAAGTCCTAGATTTAGCAGATGACTACACATTGTGATGTTATGCTCGAGCATACATCTTACGCATGTTGGGTGGAGTGATTTTCGGCATAAAGCTGACTCATGATATTCACATTAGTTTTCTTCAGTTATTGAAGGATTTTGATGAGGCAAGTTGGTACAACTGGGGATCGACTTGTCTAACATACTTGTACACATATCTTTGTAGATCCACGATGATCAGTAGTGTCACGATTGAAGGTTTCATGTGGCTCATCGACACCTGGGCATACCTGCAGAGTTCTACTATATGTCCACCGTTAACCACATTATACCCATCTTTTTCTATTGCTAATAGTAGAGGTGAGCAAAAAATCGAAACCGAATGAAATCAAACCGAACTAGCTTGTTCGGTTCGGTTTATTTTTTAGTGATTTCGGTTCGATTTTGATTATAAAAAATTGATTGTTATTTTTGTTCGGTTCACTTTGGGATTTTTGGTTCGTTTTGATCCAATCAAAATAAATAGTTAAATTAATTCAATTTTTTCAATTTTTTCGGTTTTGGACCGAATCGAATCGATATTTTCCGCTTTGGTTCGGTTTTATTTTGAACCTCGGTTTGGTTTATTTTTTCTAATCCAAAATCGAAAATTTTTCAGTTCGGTTTAACCGAAAACTGAACTGTGCCCACCCCTAGCTAATAGGTTAGTTTTTTTGGGTTTCCAATATTTGTGAGTTGTCTAATTCAATATAATTAACACTTTGTCACATCGTGTTCTAAACTTTTTTAACATGTTTACGGTTTTCATACTCCTATTAGCCATGTCAATAGTATCACTGCCCTCAGTACATATCAGAGGATGTTGGATTGACTAGGAATTTGTGATGTGAGTATATGTTCTTTCAATTAATGTTTTCCTTTACTAAACTGTCTATTATAATGTATTTTTTTGGTGTAGTTTGTTTGGACTCCATACTATGATACATACATCAATCGTGTCATTCTTTTGAAGTTCGATCAGAATACCGGCCTTTACTGGCGAGCATGTGTTTCATCACTCTGCATGACAATCATAGAAAAATTGATACCTTTGGTCTATTTGGGAGATAATTTGAGAGATATTCGTTGCAAGATTATCAGCGATTGTACACAATATAACAAAGTATATGAAATCAGAATCTAATCTCTAATGGTCGTCAATCATTGATGCTGAGTTGCAAGTATAAGCTCCTTCATACTTCATAATCTTCCAAACCTTCGTTCGAGATCCCTCTTTAGCCCGAACATTCTATTTACATCCCTCACTTTTCATTTTGCAAACAACATAGTACTTGTACTTGTATATGTGTATTGGATTCCTTAACAACATAATCCACATTAAAAATATAATATGAAGTCAAAGATTTTAATACTACTGAACTCCTTAAAGATTTGGATATAATAAGTTGTTGTTGATATTCTCGTATTACCTATTGATATTATCATCTTTTGGAAAGCTATCATTCTGTATATCAGCATCTAGAACCGGATTAGAGTTACAATGAATATTTTCATTTTGACCAAAAAAAATGATTGTTGTTCAATTCCATATGAACTGGTACATCTCGATTCGATGGACCTTCATCCGCATTTGTCATGCAATTGGCAATGCTTTCATCTCTAGTTGGATCTTTATCAACAATATCGACTAGTATTTCTATATACTGTAACAATCCTTTAGCTCGATTAAAACTATCAAACATACGATGTATATCACTATCATTAAGTATTTTCAAACTAGTAGCAATCATTGTTGACCCTAAATTTCCCATAGGCATCCGATTAGCATTCTGGTGATTTTTTTCCTGGATATCAACTGTAGTTGGTGATGAATATGGTTACCCAAATCATCTTTACACCATGATCGGTCGAACATCGTAACCTTTGAAAAATATTCAGATAAAAAATATATTAAAGAGTCTTCTTTTGCAACTACAGCATGATGATAAATAATAGTTAGACACAATTTTAGTTTAAGGACATTTGTGATATGAATTATAAGGTAGACAACATTTCATGAGTAGGTGAGAGTTAAACTGATTGTAGCAGTTATACATAAGCAAGGGAAATAAATAGAAAAACAAATGATTTTCTGTTTCTCATGCAATTTGCATGGATTCACGTGAAAAATATTTCATGCAAAACAAGCATGTAAACAGAAGGTACCATCGTTTTACATAAATTCGTACAAATGGCATGGAAAACCTGCGACTTGCATGTAGAATCATACAAATCGCATGAATCCACGTTATTCATGTGAATCGCATGAATCCACATAATTCATGTGAATGCATGACAAGTAAAACGAAACCTTCCTTCACTTTACATGTAATTTACATAATATTGTGTCCAGGGACGGAGCTAGCAATTTAATGTTAGGGGGCCGAGTTAAATATGTCGTAAAAAAATAAAATTATATTTATAAATTAAAAAAATATTATATAAATTAATAAAATATTATTAAAATGATCAGTAACAACAGTATAAATTAAAATGGAACACGTCTCTCTTTCAAATCTCGAAAATCATCTATAATTGAGTCTATACTAAAATTTTCGGCGATTTCTCTCTCGATATATACTATCAAAGAATTTGTTAAGAAGTCATCCTCTATCTTATTGCGAAGCCGTGTCTTAACAATCCGCATAGCTGAAAAGGATCTTTCGGCGGTAGCAATTGACACAGGAAGAGTAAGGACAAGCACAATAATTCTGTAGACAAGTGGGTAAATATCTGATTTTCCTGCCTTTACTAACCATTCACACAGTTCTGAAATAGTTGATAGTTATCTGAATGCATCAATTTGAACTCTGTTGAGCTCATAATGACTAAGTTGCATCTTAAATTGCAACCTCTCATAATCAATGAAATCATCTAGATAAAATTTGACTGCTAAATTGTAGATATCATCAATTCTAAAAGACTCGCAACCATTATAAGGCTCCAAAGCTGTACTAAGATTGAGTAGTTCAATTACCTAGTCGCTAAATCGGTCATTTAGCTCTTGTAGTTGAGAATCAATTGTAGAATAAAAAAAATCGACCTTATGAAATTGCCCAACTGTATAATTTTCTTGTGAATGACGACCTCGACCTCGACCTCGTCTTGAAATATAAGGAGCATTCATATCCAGAACATCTATATTGTGAGCTTTACAGAAAGAAGAAACATTGTCGAGTAACTCGTTCCATCCAGCATCCCTTAAATTTTGTAAAAGTTTCTTACTAGATGAAACTAGTTGCATCGCATTTGTGATATCTTGAGACTTTCGTTGTAAAGCTTGACATAGTGAATTACTGATCTTTAGAATGTCTTGCATCAAATGTAAAATAAAGACAAATTTGTCATTACTTCACAAACTGCATCAACTTCTGCTCGTTGAGAACTGGTTGCTCCGTCATCAATCATACTGATCAAAACTGTACATGTTGCGCTAAAATATTTTATCAAACTTGAAATAGTCTTATAATGAGAACTCCATCGAGTATCACCAGCTTTTTGCAATGTGCCAAGTTGATTAAGACCTCTTCCACTTTCAATTTCATGATTTTCGATTAAAAATGCTATATCTTCCATTTGAGCTTGTTTAAATTCCTCATTACGCTTGATAGAGAAACCAATAATATTTGAAATTGCAATTAAGCTAGTGAAAAAATTGTAAATCAAAATTACCTCTTTGGCGGCTGCAACTAAAGCTAACTGCAACTGATTGGCAAAACAATGAATATAGTAAGCATATGGTGAATCATTTGAAATCAAAGTTTGTACTCCATTCCATTGACCACGCATATTACTTGCTCCATCATAGCCTTGTCCACAGATATTTTGTATATCCAAATTATGAGAAGATAATGCAGAATATATGGCTGTTTTCAAAGTCAATGCTGTAGTATCTAAGACATGAACAAGCCCAAAAAAACATTCTCGAAGAATACCTTTATTATCAACAAATCTCAAGACAATGGCCATTTGTTCCTTTTTTGATTCATCACGAACTTCATCGACAATTATACAAAATTTTGCATCTCCAATTTTCTTACGGATCGCATTTTTCACTCGAGCAGCAATAACTTGTAAAATCTCCTTTTGAATATCAGGTGAGGTATAAATGGCATTTTTCGGCGCTTTATCCAACACAACTTCTTTAACGTTCTGATTGTATAAAGCTAACATTTGTAATAGTTCAAGAAAGTTTCCTCGATTAGTTGAAGTCACACTCTCATCATTACCTCTAAAAGCGCATCCTTGAAGTGCAAGCCATCGAACAACATCAACTGAAGTTCTCACTCTAAGCCTATTTTCTATAATTTCTTGAGATGTGTATTTTCCAATAACTCTTTCTATATGTTGAGGTTGATTTATCAAATCTCTACAAGCATTGTCAGCAATCTTGTGAGCGGTGAAGCGATTATGATCTTTTCCTACATGAGTTAAGAAAGCACAATTTTTTCCATCCCTAACTTTTTTCCAATGTTTGAATCCATTAATAGTGAAAGCAAGTCCACTGGAAAAAAGAAAAAATGGCAAGCAATAAGCAGCATCATTTTTTTTAGAATATTCCAACCATGTGGGGTATAATTGAAACCAAGAATATTGGAAGCTACGTTGATGAGAATTTGGTCCTATTTTTGGATAACTTTGAAGCTTCAGTTGATATGGGCCTAGCTTTATATAAGCTCGACGAACTTCATCACGTAAATTAACAGGATAATCTTTTATTTGTGGATGCACTCCTGGGTCACGCTCTAAAGAATTGAAATCTATATCACCAACATCAATTTTTTGAGATTTTGTAGATCGATTAACAAAATCTTGATCCTCACTAGGAAGTGCTGGTATACTTAATCTATTTTCAGAAGTTGGAATATCAATACTATTATTTGATGCCGGATTTGAAGATGACTCGGATGGTGCCCCAGATGAAATACTTTCTGATATTTTAATTTTTTTGAAAATTCCATCAATTCTTGATTGTTTCTTCATCTTACAAAAAGAAAACTACTAAAAAGAAATATCAATTGTATTGGTTAATAACTAATAAAGTATCTTATTTATAGAATTTTTTTCTACCGAGAAATTTTCCCAATAAAAAACTAATACTAATTTTAGAAAAGAATCCTAAAACTAAAAAGTTTCCTACATGATTAAGGAAAATTTAAATAATACTTTATTGAAAAGAAGTAATAATAAACCAATATAACTATCAAACGCTCATGGCACTGTGGACCATTTTTAAAAGAATTGACATGAAAGCAGATAACATACTAACCAAAGGAGCTATTGTATGTAATGAGAGTATGTTTTCATATACATACTACAGGCCCACGAAGGTAGTTTCGTTTTTCTAGATTTTATTGGAAATAAAATATCCTTCGTTTTTCTTAATGGCCCATATTTTGAAATAAATTAATTCGTTTTTCTTAATGGCCCATATTTTGAAATAAATTAATTCGTTTTTCTTAATGGCCCATATTTTGAAATAAATTAATTCTGAGGCTAGATTAGATCTAGCCTCGATTTTATTTTATTTTTTTTTGTGATTTTAATTTTCAATAATTATGTAGATTGATTAGTTAATTATTTTTAATTACTATTTATTAATATTTAATAAAATAATATTATTTATTTATTTATTATATTATAAATATATTTGTAGTATTTCTATTTTCTAAAACGATTATTGAATCCTAATACTTTAATAAAAATTAAAAAATTTAAAATTGTTTTAAAAATAAAAATAGAGTATGAGTAGAAGAGAAGAAAACAGTTCAATATCAACTGGAAAATAAACTGGGACCAGAAAATGAACCTGATAATCTTGGAAATCTTAGATCTTGAAACTTATCAACTAAAATAACTATTAAACTAGAGTACAACATAATAGAGATGAAGAAAGAAAGAAAAAAAACAATTGTGCAGAGAGGAAATTATCATGGATTGATTTATTGATTTCAGGTAATATATATATACACATAAGTTTGTACTACGTGTCCAAAGGCATGTTTCTCAGAAATGGCAATACTGATCAGAAATGGAATGTAATAGTATCCATTACAGGGGAATATGCCTCATCATAATCAATTCCAGGTCTTTGGGAGAAACCTTGAGCAACCAAACGTGCTTTGTATCTCACAATTTCATTTCTTTCATTTCATTTCCGAACGAATACCCATTTGTAACCAACTGGTTGAACATCTTCTGGTGTTTTCATTATGGGTCCAAAAACTTTTCGTTTATTCAGAGAGTTCAACTCTGCCTGGATTGCTTCTTCCCATTTTTTCCAATCATGTCTATTTCTGCATTCTTCCATACTACGTGGCTCATGATCATCATACAAAATATCTACTGCCACCGTGTAGGAAAATAGATCATCAATTTTCATTTAATTTCTATTCCATAATTCCTGATTGAAATTTACAGAAATTTCTTCATTTTTGGATTCTGATATTTCTTTATTATTTCCTCCTTCAGGGAGATTATTTTCAGAGATCTCAACAACTTCTGGGATTTCATTGGATGTGGTTTTAGGATCCAGATCTTTCTTTTCCTTAGAACTTTCTTTGAACCAAGGGGTCTACCACGCTTTGGCGGGGGAATTGGAGTTTTGCTCGCTATTGTCTTTTGAGATTGTCCTTCTGGACAATTACCCTTGCTGGTATATTAGCAGCTTCAATATAAGACTTGGTTATTTTCGAAGTATCATTAAATGCATCAGGCATTCGATTAGCTATCATTTGTAAATGTAGGATCCTTTGAACTTCGAGTTCATAATGTGGAGTACGTGGATCCATATGCGCTAATGTGGGAACTTTCCATGCTAATTCAAGTTTCTCTTCAGGAGAAATATTTTCTTTTCCAAGTGACGGAAAACTACTTTCATCAAATTGACAGTCAACGAATCTAGCTGTAAACAAATCTCCTATCAATGGTTCCAAATATCTAATAATTGATGGAGAATCAAAACTCACATATATTCTTAAACGTCTTTGGGGTCCCATTTTTGTTCTCTGAGTTGGGGTAATGGGTACATATACAACACATTCAAATGTTCTTAAATGCGAGACGTTAGGAGGATGCCCAAATACTAACTGTAATGGGGAATATTGGTTATAAGCTGTTGGGCGAATACGAATCAATGCAGTAGCATGCAATATAGCATGTCCCCAAACAATATAGCATGTCCACAATCACTCAACCATCTCATATAATTTGCTCCAGAAACAAACAATGGCTCAAATTTGTATCGATTCATTTTCTGCAAAATAAGAATACTTTCTTTAGATTTCCAGATTTCTAGAATTCAATTATTCAACTTTAGGTGAACAATTGTAATTTTCCAATTTTCAGATCTCACTATTTCTCGTAACCAAAATCACAATTACCAAACACTTTCTGATCTGGAAGATCCATCTAAGTGGCAACCAGAGAGCATACTCGTGCTGATAACGTGTTGTAAAAATAAAAAAATAGAGTATGGGTAGAAGAGAAGAAAACTGTTCAATATCAACTGGAAAATAAACTGGGATCAGAAAGTTAACCTGGTAATCTTGGAAATCTTGAATCTTGAAACTTATCAACTAAAATAACTACTAAACTAGAGTACAGCAGAATAGAGATGAAAAAAGAAAGAAAAAAAAACAATTGTGCAGAGAGGAAATTATCATTGATTGATTTATTGATATCAAGTAATACATATACATAAGTTTGTACTACGTGTCCAAAAGACATGTTATCTATCTCTGTATGTACTACACCTACCCTTTAGGTGGAAATCTATTAATAATGTTCACAACAAAAATTAATAATGTAGATATATTCCTAGATGTATGCGAACTCATCGTGAATGGACTCAAAGCTGAGTTATCAAATTTTGTTTTGAAAATAAACGTATTTATTTGAATAAGCTTAGCAAATTTTGTGGGGAGGGAGCCACGGCAATTCTATTCATAACTTATAGTCATGCAATCAAAATGAATTATTATTATTATTATTATTATTATTATTATTATTATTATTATTATTATTATTATTATTTTGTTGTTGATGTTGATGTTGTGAATGTAGTGGATTTCCACTTATTGTGTACGTGTAGTACATGCACTTAAGTTTGACATGCATATCAATACGTGTCTTGTATCATTATTATATATATGTATGTAATATCAGATGAATGAGATACACAGCACACTTTGTTTCTCTTCTCTGTTTTCTTTCATTTCAATTGATCTTGTACTCTGATATTAATAAATTGGTAGTTGTATGTTAATATTCCAAGATCCAAGATTTCTAAGATTACCAGGTTACCTTCTGATCCGAATTTATTTTCCCGTTAATATTAAACTGTTTTCTTCTACCCCACTTCTCTTTTTATTTTTACAACACGTTATCAGCACGAGTATGCTCTCTGGTTGCCACTTAGATGGATTTTCCAGATCAGAAAGTGTTTGGTAATTGTGATTCTGGTTACGAGAAATAGTGAGATCTGAAAATTGGGAAATTATGATTATTCACCTGAAGTTGAATAATTGAATTCTGGATATCTGGAAATTTAAAGAAAGTGTTCTTGTTTGCAGAAAATGAATCGATACAAATTCGAGCCATTGTTGGTTTCTGGAGCAAATTATATGAGATGGTTGAGTGATTGTGGGATAAGGTTGAAATCCAAGAACCTGTACGGGACTCTGGATAAAAATAATGAAACAACTGAGCAACAAAAGAATAAAGTTTTCATTATAATCCGAACTTATCTGAATGATGATTTACAAAATCAGTATATGACTGTCACTGATCCTGCAGATCTGTGGCAAGCATTGATTTCTAGATACAATCGCCAAAATAAAATCATCCTGCTTGAAGCACGAGATGAATGATATAATTTGAGATTCCAAGATTTCAAAAGCGTGAGTGAATACAACTCAACCATGTATTTGATTGTGAATAAGTTGAAAATGTGTGGGGAAACAAAAAATGACCATGAAATGTTAAATAAGACATTTACCACGTTCCATCCTTCCCAAACAATTTTACAACAGCAGTATCGGGAAATGAAATTCCAAAAATATGATGATTTGATTAGACATTTGGATATTGCTGAAAAATACAACCAGTTATTGTTGAAAAATAGTGAAATGTACCCTGTTGGCACCCAAGCATTCCCAGAAGTGAATGCACAATATAATGAAAATCCTGGCCGTGGTCGTGGTCGTGGTCGTGGTCGTGGTCGTGGTTGTAGTCGTGGCCATAATTCTGAATGTTGGAATGATTATGGAAATGGTCGTGGTAATAGAGGTTCTGAAAATGGTCAGGAACGTGGTCGTAATAGGGATTATGGACATCATATCATAATCCAAATACTCCTCAAAAGTGGAATAATAATAATGCTAGTTCCAGCAAAGGCAAAGAAGTTCTGGAACCACCAAAGTTCAATCGTGGTCCCTGTTATAGATGTGGTTCCCCCACTTGTTATTCGAGGACTTGTCGCGCTCCTAAACATGTAGTTGAAGCTTATCAGAAATTGAGGCGTGAACAAGAAAAAGAAAAGAATAACGAAGCAAATATGACTGATGTTTTTGGCGATGGTGATACTGGTCCTGTCGACAAATCAAATCTGGAAACCGCTGATTTCTTTGAAGATCCTGATGGGAAGATAGATCACCTGATTGGTGATGGAACTATTAATTACAAGTGAATGTATTTCCTTGTTTTTGGAATATAAATAGAATGTAATGTAATTTTTAGTTTTGATTGTAAATATTTGTAAATAGTTATGAATATTACATTTCCATTCAATTAATGTTATGTTTCATTTTATTAAAGGTTATGGGTTCGAATCAAGAATTAGTTATATCTGGAGATACATGTTTAGCCGATAGCGCTACAACCCATACGATTTTGAGAGATACAAAATATTTTCTGGAATTGATTCCAATTCAAGTTAAAGTGAATACCATATCAGGTCCAGTAGATCTGATCGAAGGCTCCGGAAGAGCTTCAATTGTGTTACCAAATAACACTAAATTGGAAATCGAAAATGTGTTATACTCTCACAAATCCAGAAGAAATTTGCTCAATTTCAAAGATATAAGAATGAATGGATATCATATTGAAACAGTTGATGAAAAGGGTGTTGAATATTTATGTATTGTTTCGAACAAATCAGGCCAAAAGCTTGTGATTGAAAAGCTGCCTATTTCATCATCCTAATTATATTATACAACCATCAGGCATATTGAAACCCATGTTATTGAGAACCAGAAGTTCTCTGATCCCAGAATATTCCAGCTTTGGCATGATAGATTTGGGCATCCGGGATCCACAATGATGCGAAGAAGAATAATAGCGAATTCAGAAGGGCATCCACTAAGAAATTATAAATTCCTACTGAATGATAGAGACCGTGTATCCCATGTTCCCAAGGGAAATTGATAACAAAACCATCATTTACGAAAGTAGGTTTTGAATCTCCATCATTTTTATAGAGAATTCGAGGAGATATATGTGGACCCATTCATCCACCTGGTGGACCATTTCGCTACTTTATGGTATTGATAGACGCATCTGCAAGATGGTCCCATGTATTCTTGTTATCCACTCGTAATGTTGCTTTTGCTAAGTTGCTAGAACAGATTACTCGATTACGAGCTCATTTTCCAGATTACCCTATTAAGAGTATAAGACTTGATAATGCTGAGGAATTTACATCGAAAGCATTTGATGAATACTGTCAAGTATCTGGGATTGATGTTGAACATCCAGTGCCGCATGTTCATACCCAATATGGATTAGCTGAATCATTAATTAAGCGTCTTCAGATAATTGCGCGAACTATATTAATGCGCTCGAAATTACCTATAACTGTTTGGGGACATGCTATATTGCATGCTGCTGCATTGATTCGTATTCGCCCAACAGCTTATAACCAATATTCCCCATCACAATTAGTATTTGGGCATCCTCCTAACGTCTCGCATTGGAGAACATTTGGATGTGCTGTATATGTACCCATTATCCCAACTCAGAGAACAAAAATGGGACCCCAAAGACGTTTAGGAATATATGTGGGTTTTGATTCTCCATCAATTATTAGATATTTGGAACCATTGACAGGAGATTTATTTACAGCTAGATTCGCTGACTGTCAATTTGATGAAAGTAATTTTCCGTCACTTGGAAAAGAAAAGATTTCTCCAGAAGAGAAACTTGAATTAGCATGGAAAGTTCCTAAATTAGCGCATATGGATCCACGTACTCCACAATGTGAACTAGAAGTTCAAAGGATCCTACATTTACAAACTATAGCTAATCGAATGCCTGATGCATTTAATGATACTTCAAAAATAACCAAGTCTTATATTGAAGCTGCTAATATACCAGCAAGGGTAATTGTCCAGAAGGACAATCTCAAAAGACAATAGCGAGCAAAACTCCAATTCCCCGCCAGAAGCGTGGTAGACCCCTTGGTTCAAAAGATAAAGTTCTAAGGAAAAGAAAGAAAAATGATCTGGATCCTAAAACCACATCCAATGAAATCCCAGAAGTTGTTGAGATCTCTGAAAATAATCTCCCTGAAGGAGAAAATAATAAAGAAATATCAGAATCCAAAAATGAAGAAATTTCTGTAAATTTCAATCAGGAATTATGGAATAGAAATTAAATGAAAATTGATGATCTATTTTCCTACACGGTGGCAGTAGATATTTTGTATGATGATCATGAGCCACGTAGTATGGAAGAATGCAGAAATAGACATGATTGGTAAAAATGGGAAGAAGCAATCCAGGCAGAGTTGAACTCTCTGAATAAACGAAAAGTTTTTGGACCCATAGTGAAAACACCTAAAGATGTTCAACCAGTTGGTTACAAATGGGTATTCGTTCGGAAATGAAATGAAAGAAATGAAATTGTGAGATACAAAGCACGTTTGGTTGCTCAAGGTTTCTCCCAAAGACCTGGAATTGATTATGATGAGGCATATTCCCCTGTAATGGATACTATTACATTCCATTTCTGATCAGTATTGCCATTTCTGAGAAACAGGAAATGTGTCTTATGGATGTAGTCACTGCATATCTATATGGATCACTTGATTCTGATATTTACATGAAGCTCCCAGAAGGACTTAAATTACCTGAATCTCATCGATCAAAATCTCAAAACTTGTATTCCATAAAGTTACAAAAATCATTGTATGAATTGAAACAATCTGGGAGAATGTGGTATAACCGCCTGACCGAGTATTTGGTTAATGAAGGATACCAGAATAATATGATATGTTCGTGTATCTTCATAAAGAAATCAGGGTCTGGGTTTGCAATTATAGCAGTTTATGTCAATGATATGAATATCATTGGAACCCTAGAAGAGATCCAACAAACTGCTGAATATCTGAAAAAGGAGTTTGAAATGAAAGATTTGGGAAAAACAAAATATTGTCTTGGTCTGAAAATTGAACATAAACCAAATGGGATATTGGTTTATCAATCAGCATACATTGAAAAAGTCCTAAAAAGATTCAATATGGATAATGCTCATCCGTTGAGTACACCCATGGTTGTAAGAACACTTGATCCCAAAAAGGATCCATTCCGACCGAAGGATGATGACGAACAATTACTTGGTCCTGAAGTACCATATCTGAAAGCAATAGGTGCACTGTTATATTTGGCTCAATGTACAATGCCAGATATCTCGTTTGCTATAAATTTATTAGCGAGATATAGTTCTGCACCAACCCGTCGTCATTGGAATGGAATCAAACATATTTTACGTTACCTGAAGGGCACGAAAGATTTGGGATTATTTTATACAAATTCTGATAAATTTTTAGGTTTGACCGATTATGCCGATGCTGGATACCTTTCGGATCCGCATAAAAGACGTTCTCAAACTGGCTATATTTTCACGTATAATGGTACTGCGATCTCCTGGAGATCTACGAAACAAACTTTAGTAGCCACGTCCTCGAATCATGCTGAAATGTTGGCATTACACGAAACCAGTAGAGAGTGTATTTGGTTGAGATCGATGATCCAACATATCCAGAATTCTTGTGGTATCTCCCAAACTGTGAATGGGCCAACTGTCATTTTTGAAGATAATGCTGCATACATCACCCAAGTTCGGGGAGGTTACATCAAAGGAGATCGAACCAAACATATTTCCCCAAAATTCTTCTACACCCACAAGCTTCAGAATACTGGTCAAATCGACGTAAAGCAAATCAGATCCTGCAAGAATCTAGCCGATCTATTAACAAAATCATTACCGACATCAACATTCGAGAAACTCGTTTACAAGATCGGAATGCGAAAGCTCTCCAGATTAGTAGATTAGATTATGGGTGTAATTAACAGGGGGAGTTTTGTAATTGGATTCCACAACTGTACTCTTTTTCCTTCATCCAGTTTTTATCCCACTGGGTTTTTTTAGTAAGGTTTTAACGAGGCAGTCAATGGGTGGAAATCCAAGGGGGAGTGTTGTGAATGTAGTGGATTTCCACTTACTGTGTACGTGTAGTACATGCACTTAAGTTTGACTTGCATATCAACACGTGTCTTGTATCATTACTACATATATGTATGTTATATCAGATGAATGAGATACACAACACAATTTGTTTCTCTTCTCTGTTTCCTTTCATTTCTATTGTTCTTATACTCCGATATCAATAAGTTGGTAGATGTTTGTTAATATTCAGAGATCCAAGATTTCCAAGATTACTAGGTTACCTTTTGATCCGAATTTATTTTCCCGTTAATATTAAATTGTTTTCTTCTACCCCACTTCTCTTTTTATTTTTACAACATAATAAAATTTTGAGAAATGATGGATTTTTCTTATTAAAAATTATTAAGATTACATAACTTGATTTAATTTAATAAATTAAAAATTTTAAATTAAAAATAAATAGGTTTTAAATAATTTTTTTTAAATATTAAAATTTAATTAGTTATTTTTTGTAGTTTATAAAAATTAAAAATTAAAATTCAAAATATTAACATTATTAAAATTATTAAATAAAATTATAAAGTACTACTTAAAATACATTCTTTTTAAAAATTATTAAAACTATATATTTTTTATTGTATTTTAGTAAATTAAAAAATTAAAAATTAACTAAAAATTTCTGAAATTTTATTAAACCAAAATTTTAAAAATTATTAAAAATTATTAAACCGTCACTGATTTCTATTAATGGTTAGCTGTTTAAATAGCAGTTTGAAAAAAATAGATGTTTGCTAATAGCATTTTAAAATACCGTTTAATGGTTCGAATAGCGACCTGACGAACGCTCTTAAAATTAGCTTTCATCCCAACCGCTATTATATAACTACTAAAATACTCTTTTATTTTACATTAATAAATACAAGTCAAATAATTAAATCAATTCTTTTCATAATTTTATATCTAACCACTGCAACTGTCACGAAACGATTATGGCAACCACTATTTTGACTACTATTCTAACCGCTAATCAAGTTGCTATTTAAACCGTTAAATTTAATCGCTGAAAGATCGAATATGGACTAAAATCATACATTTAATTGATTTTAAGAATAATTTTAGAAAAAAAAATTAAAACCCAGAAATAAAATAGTTTTAGACAATAACCCCACATATTTTCAATAGGATGTATAACAAAATAGTTTGGGAATAGAATATTTCAGTAACAATACAAACTACTCGCGACCTATTTAAAAGATGAATATACTTACCGACCCACAGTTTAATATATATATATATATATATATATATTATACTAATAATACTTTGTTTACTGTTCATTGCTACAGTAAACAAAAAGCATCCTCATGCAACATTTTTTTTTTTGAAAGTCCATCTACTGGACTGGGCTCACCGCCTTAGTGTACACGTGGTCTCAACTTAACTCAGTAACATATATTTACTCGTCTCTCCATCGAACACCGCCTTCCTGCTCAATATTCTACCGTTCGTTGTCCTGTAAGAATCGACAGTGATTTCTCGCGTCGTCAAAGGCAAGTTACCTGCACGCTTTTGTTCTATCTTAGTTATTGATTTTCAGTTCAAGCTATTTCATAAAATGATTGAAGCAAATATTACTTCGTATAATTTGATGGTTTTTGGGTTCGTCCAGTTTTACTCAATACTCTGATGTTCGTTGCCCTGTAAAAATCGACAGCGGTTTTCGCAATCATCAAAGGCAAGTTATTTACCTACACTTTCTTCTATTTTAGTTACTGATTTAGCTTACAAGTTGTTTGAAAAAATGACTGAAACAAATATTATTTCGTATAACTTGATGGTTTATGGGTTTGTCCATATAGAATTTTGTTATGTAACTTTGAATTTGTGGTGAGAGTTAGGGGTGTTAGGATTGATAAGTTTACTTCTACTGATTTGATTAGTGTGTGTGGTCAAATTGGGGATGTCAAGATGGGGAAGTTGATTCATGGGTTGGTTGTTGTCGGTGGGTAGACTGAGGCGATAGAGAAGATTCTTTTATGTGTTAGTTGTTTAGGAAATGTTGAAAAGGTGAATCATCAGTATATATGGAATGGTAGATGGCAATTATACAAAATATTCGAAAATGGACCAGACAGAGTAAAGGAGATTCGGTGTATAGGTTATGCACCAAACCTGATAGTTATTAGCACCACCACGTAATTTGTAGTGTAATCATGTCATGTGTGATCACGATCATTACATGATGATGATATTGAATTCAACTGTTGAGCTACTGTATAATAAATAGAATATCAAATTTATTACTTACCTCTAATGGTGGTAAGATTAGTTTTAAGCTTCCAAATTGCCAACCTATACCACCACGTTTGTCAACCTCAGATATATTCGTGGGTTATAAAATCAAATCTGAACTATTTTTCTTTTAATGGATATTCGAATACCGTATACTTCACATGCTGTTTGAGAAATTTGATGAGTTGAATAATGTTTCGTGGATTTGTCTTGTCTATTTAATGCCTAATGATAACAAATGACACACTACGGCTCTAGAGATTTAACTTTTACCAACTGGAGATTCCCAAAACCAAATTTACCTATCAATAAGGTTAGAAATGTACAACTTGCTCTCCCCAGTAGACCTACCTAAGTGTTCAATACACCATGTAAAAGAGAAAAAGATAACACCACATAATCTTTTAAATTTCTCTTATGGGTTCCACAAATAGAAACTAACACTTTCTTTCTTTAAGTTATACCAAAAAGGTGGATGGTGGTGTACATATATGTATAGAGGAGTGTTTAGAAGTTGCAGTGAGGTTTCTAGATTAGTTTTAAAGGGTGTGATTAATGGTGTGATGCTATTTGGAAGAATCTTGAGCTCAGGATAATATTTGGAAGAATCTTGAGCTCAGGATTTAATAATATAAGTACGTCTAGCCTTTTATTTTTAGAATGATTTTTATAATGGATTGGATTGATAACATCGAAATTTTATTTCTAAAGTTAAGATAAATGGCATGATATTGTGTGGTTTTAAAAATAAAATTTTAATCCAGGAAAAAGTATATTAAAAAGTCTTGAATTTGATTATATTTTTTAAATAAATTTTTTAATTTTATGGAAAATTAATTTAATTTTGATTCATTAAATTATTTTGCTAAGGTAGAGGTTGAGCTGATAGGAAAAATAGTTAACTTAAAAAGGTCAATTAAGTCATTGATGAAAAATAACATTCATATTGAAAAAAAAAAAAATCTGAGATAAATCAATATTTGGAGATCAGGGGTTAAATTAACCTTGGAGTTGGGGTTAATTTAACAAATTTAACAAAATTCCTGGACTGTTGCCATGAAATTTGTAATAATAGTATTCATATTCATATTTCTTTGATGCTCACACGTAACCTGCAATTTCCTTTCCGACTGTTTCTAAATTTATGTGTTGTCTGTCACTTATTTTAACCTACATGTTTGAATCTGTAATTTCGTTTCCATTTATTTTTACATTGATGTATCGGTCAATCAGTTTCCATTTATTTTTACATTGATGTATCGGTCAATCATTTTCGCACCCCTTTTTTACAATTTATTCTTGACGTTTAACGGTGACTGTCCTTGACGTTTTAATCTACTCATGTTTCAATTAATTCTTTTGATATACCTATTTCATGTGTTGATCAACTTTTGATTATATAACTAAAACAACGTTAATAATTTGCAAGAATACTTTTCCCTAGATTAGAGACTTTTGTTGAAAGCTGCATACCGCTGTGTAAGCTCTGTGTCATAACATCATTCATTTAATTTGCTGGCTCTTTTACCCATCTTTATATCCATTTTCTGGCTTCGCTATTATGTATTCTGTCTACGTATATACATATTTAAACGTGCTATATTTTAATTGTTTCTGCTTCGCTGTCATAAAAGGCATCAAATGCGAGGCCACAAACGACCTAGATTTTTACCTCCATAACAAAATATTTACTCCTACGACTGCTCTTCCTCAATGCAAGAGGAAGAGATTACTGCATCTTCTGCCGCTTTTGTTGACAGAAGCGACCACGAGGTCAATAATCCAAGCATTGAAACTGCTCACGATATACGTGGTGCTTATTTATCGACCACAAACACAACTGCGTCCACACATTCTATAGGTATTCCAAGTGCAATTTGCCCATTTTGTTCCTCAATTAATTGGATTGATGAGAAATCTACTCATACCTCAACAATTTCATTACCTCAATTCACTTTATGCTGCCAGCAAGGCAGAGTTCAACTATCCTCTTCTCGCGTAACCCCCGAACCGTTGAAGCATTTGATTGATCCTCATGGATCTTCATTATCCAAACACTTTAGACAAAATATTCGCATCTACAATTCAATGTTTTCATTCATTTCCTGTGGTGCGCAAGTGGACAACACAGTGAACCAAGGACATGGACCTTATATTTTTAAAATTTGTGGCCACACATACCATCGGATTGGGTCGTTACTCCAGGCAGAAGGTTCCGACCCTAAGTACGCTCAACTTTATATTTATGACACTGCCAATGAGATCCACAATAGAATTGCAGCAGTACAACCAGATAAAGATTCGATAAGTCATCTGGACAATGTTATTGTCGCAGATTTAATTACTATGTTTGATAGGCTTAATCCCATAGGTAAATCTTTCAGGAGGGTTAGAGATAGATTTGTTGAGCATAATGACCGACAAGTTAGGCTTCGGTTGTACATTGATCGCTCCTCAAATGAAAAACAATATAGCTCACCAAGTTGTTCGGAAGTTGCTGATCTTATTATCGGCGATTTTAGTGGCGAGTTAAGCTATATAGACTTGATTGTTGAGTGTACAGACCTTACACTTCAGCGTGTCAGTGAATTGCATCCGTCATTAATGTCCCTTCAATATCCAATATTGTTTCCATTTGGTGACGATGGTTTCAAGTTGAAAATTCCTTATGCGTTTCTAAATCAATCAAAAAAAAATTAAAGAGGATATGTTACCATGTGCGAATATTATGCATATATACTTATGCATAGATTTGTAGATACATCGCCTTTACTATGTGGTGGTCAACTGCTCCAGCAATTTATGGTTGATTCTTTCTCCTCTATATAACATAACCAATTAGAATATATTCGACACAACCAAGAAAAACTGCGAATTGATTTATTGAGTGGTGTTGAAGATGCTTACTTTAGAGGCGATGCCACGGGCAGCCAGATTGGACAACAGATTATACTGCCTTCAAGTGTGACGGGTACCCCTAGAAATATGTTGCAGAATTACCAAGATTTAATGGCAATTTGTCGTGTTTATGGATTTCCACCTTTATTCATAACGTTTACATATAATGGAAAATGGCCTGAGATAGTTGAGGCATTCAAAGATCGCATCGGCCCTAATGCTGAAGATAAAGCTGATATTGTCAGTAGAGTTTTCAGATTGAAATTGCGAGCTCTGAAAAATGATATAAAAAATCATAACTTCTTTGGCGCAACAGTGGCAGGTAGTAGCCGGCTAACATATTTTGTAAGCCGAACTATTTCAACATTGGCCTATTTGAAATAAGTGTCTCTGCCACATGCAGATGTCCACACAATCGAGTTTCAAAAGCGTGGTCTCCCATATGTTCACATGGTTATTTGGTTAGGTTCTCAGTTTGAATCCGAAATGCCGCAGGTAATTGATAATTTAATCAGCGCAGAAATTTCAGATCCCGACAGTGATCCCGATGGTTACGCTGCAGCATGTAAATTCATGTTGCATGGCTCATGTGGAGTCAGCAATGGTAAAGCGTCTTGCATGTCCAAAGGTAAATGCTCAAAATTTTTTCCAAAAAAAATTTGTCCCCAAACAACAGTTGACGCACATGGATTTGTAACTTACAGACGACGAGATACTGGAATAACATGCAAAAGTAATAATCTTTTGGACAATAGATTGGTAGTTACCTTCAATAGAAATTTAATTGTTAAATATCAAGCTCATATTAATGTACAAGTTTGTATGCATGGAACTCTAATGAAATACCTGTTCAAATATCTGCATAAAGGTCCTGACAGAGCAAGAGCTGTTGTACAACAAATTGACCCACTCACTATTGATGGTGCTCCTGCATCAACAACGCACAATTTTTGTTCTACCCTGCAACCAAGTGATGAAATTAAAGCATATTTTGATTGTCGATATTTGTCTGCATATGAAGCTGCTTGGCGCATTCTCGATTTCCCAATTCATGAGCAGCATCCAGCTGTGCACCGCTTACCTGTTCACCTACCGAACATGAATCCTGTTGTTTTCAATGATACCCATACTATTAAAAGCATTGTTAACAACCCATCTATAAAGAAAACGATGTTAACTGAGTGGTTTGTCACAATGCATCTTTCCCCAGTGCATCAAATCTAACGTATCTTCAATTTCCAACTAAATGGGTTTGGAATTTAAAAGATCGAATATGTACACAGAAAATAAGGATGCGCCCTAGGTAGATTGCCTCATGTCAATCCTAATGCAGGTGAGCTTTTCTTCCTCAGAATGTTGTTGACAGTACAAAAGAGAGCAACATCTTTTGAAGCTCTAAGAACAATTAATGGTAGAATTCACAATACTTTCAGAGCTGCATGCGAAACACTTGGTTTACTAGGTGATGACAGAGAATGGGAGAACGCTATAAATGATGCATCACTTTGGGCATCTTCGAAGTAGCTACGATCTTTATTTGCCATCATCCTGCTTTTTGTGATGTCTTTGACTGTGCTGCGCTTTTTCATAAAACATGTCACCTCATGTCTAATGATATAGAACACATATATAGAGCAGAAAATGATGTTTCGCTCATTTCACTAACTGATAGCCGCCTCAAAGATTACGTTCTGAATCAGATTGAAATTATTTTGCAGCAATATTCAGTCTTTTACCCATTTCAATTTACCCATTCCTTCACAGAATGCCAATGTCAATCTTTCATATGAATCAATTGTTAAATGAAGAATTAAATTATGATTACATTGAGCTAGAGCAGACAGAAAGAAGCATGTATTCATATTTAACCTTGGAGCAAAAACAAATTTTCCATGCTGTTATTAGCTCTGTAGAAAATAAGAAACCTCAAATTTTTTTCATCTACGGACATGGAGGAACAGGGAAAACTTTTGTTTACAATGTCATTGTTGCAAAACTGAGATCTCAAGGTCGAATTGTTTTAGTCGTTGCTTCTTCAGGAATCGCATCTTTGTTGTTGCCCGGAGGCCGAATAGCACATTCAAGATTCAAAATACCTTTGGAGATTGATGAAACTTCTACGTGCTGCATTAAAATGGGCACTGAATTACCTGTTCTAATTGAAAAGATCGATCTAATTATATGGGACGAAGCACCAATGATGCACAGATTTTGCTTCGAAGCTGTTGACAGGACTTTGAATGACATATGCTCGACAAACAATACATCAGATGATATCGTATTTGGTGGTAAATCAATAGTTTTAGGCGGCAACTTCAGACAAATATTGCCGGTCAGTACAGAAAATGATGAAATTGCAACAGTTAATGCGTGCATCACAAAATTGCTCCTGTGGCATCATTTTAAGCTTTTTCGGTTAACGGTCAATATGAGGATCCTTGCAACGGAACAACAACTGCTACATCGCCAAAGTTTAGAGCAATTTGCTGACTGGATCTTACGAATTGGAGATGGTGATATTCCTACCACGTCATTTGCAGGTGAATCTGATTCATGTTGGATAAAAATACCCAATGATTACCTTATAGAAAACTGATCAACCATTGACGAAGTTATTTGCCGAAACTTATCCACAGTTCTGCGATCGGTATGCAGATTTAATATATTTACAAGAGAGAATAATCATTTCACCTTTAAACGATGTTGTCGACTCTGTCAACGACTTCATTTTGGATTCAGTTCCAGGCAACCCTTATGTATATTTCAGCTTCGATTGTATTGATGAACCACTATCTAATTTAGAAGACACTTCTATTTTATACCCTGTCGAATTCTTGAACTCATTGAAGGCAAACGGAATGCCCGATCATGAGTTGAGAATTAATTGCACAGTTATGCTATTGCGAAATCTAAATCCAGCTATTAGTCTTTGCAATGGTACTAGATTGCAAATTTGCCAATGCACCAGGAATATTGTTTAAGCATCCATTATTTGTGGTTCAAACATTGGTGAGATAGTGCATATACCAAGAATTACGTTGACAGGCAGAAATCTGAAATGACCCTTCACGGGAAGGCAGTTCCAGTTGAAATTAGCTTACACCATCACCATTAACAAAAGCCAAGGACAAACGCTAAAAATTATCGGTCTCTATCTACCGAATCCTGTTTTCTCACATGGTCAATTGTATGTTGCTCTATCTAGAGTAACAAACCCTTCCGGCCTTTGAATATTAATTCAACATGATGATGCCGCTAAATTCGGACACACAGAGAACATCGTCTTCAAAGAAATTTTCTCAGGACTTTAAAAATGTGTATAATATTTACATCTTTCATTACAAGTAGTCCATGCTTAGTTTATTTTAAGTCAAAAAGTCCAGTAAATATCTATTATTTGCTTTACATATTGACATCATTATTCAGACGAGGTATTAATTTCACTAACACCTCAATTATCAAGGCAACTACACCAGTACCTGAATTTACAAATATGGGGGCTTTATCACATTAGAGGAAGGGAACGCTATGCGTTAGGGTGTGCAATGCTTGGGACACACGGCTGCCTGCAAAACCAGATGCAATACTGAGTTTCAACGCACTGCTAATAGATGAGAAGGTATGTATCTTAATTTTCTTTGTGAAACCTATATAGTTAGGCATTTAATAAATGCATATTCACATATGCATCAACAAATTACTGTTTTAGTAGTTACATTGAAGTGTGGCTGCAACTTTTCGTTTTAATACATTTTTTAAGTTCTTTATAACTGTGACGGTAAACCACTAACGGTAAGTTAGTATGAAAATTAGTAGTATGCACCCACTTATTTGGCTTCTTTCATCGTAACACCATTCATAATAACGAAATATATATACAAAAGGAAAAATAAGCTACCATTTACCTACTTCATTCACCTCAGACTATATCATTCTCTGTTTCTGTCTACTGTACAATGAGGTTTCTTAATTATGGTCTGTTGTTGTCATCTGCAATGTTTTAACAACAATGATATATTTTACGAACCAAAAACTTTAAATGCTACTGATGTTACATCAGTAACTATTACAACTGTCTGCTGCTACTTTTAAATAACATTATTACTAATAAATACCTATAAATATCTCCTTCGGTTTCCCATTTGACAGCTCGCGCATTTAAGTCAAAATAATCTTATTTGCATTTGTAGTTGGAAAAGAATTATTTCGCATGAACTATTTTCCACTATCCACACGGTGTGATTTCAACTAACATTTTCTTTTCCAAAACAATTTTAATTATTTTAATAAAAAAATTAATATTAATAAAATTTAATTTAATTAAAGACTAATAAATAAAAATTTATTTAAAATAACTTACAGTAAGATCATTCGATTCTTTCTTTTACCATCTATTTCGTTTTTAAAAAAAATAATTAAATTATTACTTAGTTTACATTTTTTTCAATTAGTTCTATTTATTCAATATTGTTAAAAAAATTGGTACAGTTAAAACTAACTATTATAAACTTCAATACTCAAAACACATCCTAACGACATAAAACACTATGACAACATCAACTTTCTAAAAAGTACAATAAATTAAGTTAAATTTCCGAAATGTTTTAAAGAAACCAAATTAATTTTTTTAGTTATTATAGAGAAAGTCCACTAATGACACAACCTTTTGTTATTATGAACAGATAAGTTATATATCCTATTTTGGACTTCTGCTGAAGGTATGCCGTGAAGTTTTATTCACATCCAGATACCTTCTAAAAAAGTAAAGTGGCTTCAGTTAAAAATATAAGCATATGTATAACGTGTAACATAATTTCACGCTGTTTTTATTTTATTTTTACTTAAATTTGTACAGTTTAATCCATTTATATATATAAAAAAACTTATTAATTTGATTGAATATAATTAAATTAAAACCATTTCAAATTAATATATTAAAATTTATTTATTAAAATAGTATTTCACCATAATTTTATTTTATTATGTAATAAAATAATTTACATATCACATTTAACATATGACAAAATAAAGTTTACATTTTAAATTTCATGTCAAAATATATTTATTAAATCTCATTTATGAATAATTATATTTGATTTTATATAATTTATATTATATGAATAAAATAGAAGTGCATCTATCTCATTAATAGTAGTTCATGACCTCTGTTACTGTTACACTACCCTTGCTGATAAAACTTCCTACCTTCGCCACGGCAGAATACCATGGGATGAACTTCTCTATTATTCTGCTTCATCCCTTCCGTGACTATTTTTTCATTTTCCATTGTCAATAATTGAAAGGAAATTTTTATTTATAGCATATATAATTCTTGGAAATCATTGACCATAATAAACAAATATAATACATATGTCCTCATTCCTGCATAAGAAACTCAACTCATGATAGACTAAAAGAAATAAAAAACGGTAAAAAACTGAACAGACCATAGATATAACTTCCTTTAAACAATTGCATTACAAGTTACAATTGTTATAATCATTAGATGATAGAAACATGTTTCCTCAATTATTTCGAATACTGTAAAACATATAAACACAGAAACATGTTTACCAACTACAGCGAAGCCACCGCATTAATTGATGGACCAGAACATTATACTTGACTTCGTCTCTGTAATAGCTAACGTTATCAGTGAATGTAAGATTAAGTTCCCTTCTAAATTTATTTTCCAGATTTCAATGAGTTACAGATATAGGAATAACAACAAACCAAACAGCCATGCCCAAAATAAACATAGCAGTTCAATATTTATAGTTATGTTTACAACATAAATTATGCTTCCATACTTTGAATTTGCGCAATTAATGCAGTCAGAAAGCCATATTGATTTCTAGGTCGAGCTGATAATTTATTTTCCAGTTGTCAATATCACTACATTTGTTGTTTTACACTTAGGTTACTGTTTTCATTTCCTGCAAATGATATGCAAGTTCAAATACTAATACCGTGGCTGATTTCCTCGACCATAAATTTGCTTACAGGGCAGCATGATTCAAGCAGTTGCAACCCTCAGATTGCTAGGTGGTTTCGTTCTCTGCTTAAACCAGGAGAAATCATCAAGATTGGCAACTATATTTTACAGGACAATTTGAGGACATACCGCTATACAACTTGTCAGTGGTCCATCAAAATGACAGACACAATAATGATAAGAAAATATGATGGTCCACCTATAGCCATTCCAATATGTTCATATGATTTTCTCCCATTTGAAATGTTAGCGCAAAGAGCATTACAAAATGTTCACATGACTGGTAAGTTACATTTAAACTTCCATTTACAGTGTTTACAGTTTTCAGAAGTTGATATTCTTCTTTATAAATTCATTGAATTTATTTTTTTACAGATGCAATTGGGTTGCTCATTGCAATAACATACCCAAGTTCTATAACTGCAAGCAGAAAAACGCCTCCAAAAAAAAGTTCTCAGACTCAGAGAGATGAGGTTAGCATAACTACAATTTTTTACATAAATCTTTTCTTTTCATTTTAATTACTCTTTTGCTAATTTTGACTTCTTCTACATCAGTGGATTTGAAGTGGATATCGCATTGTGGCCTCCATTTGATGACCAAATAGATGATGCAAACCTGTTGAATAACGCAAAATCTGAACCAATTATTGTTGCGCTGAAGGGAATGGCAGTAAAAATGTTTTCAAGTAAGTAACAATTACCTTTACGTCTCTTCTATAATTGCCAACTTTGAAAGCAAAATGCAGCAACCAACTCAAATGTAACATTATTTACGTTGTCATCTCTCTTCCTTTGTTGTCAATTTTTTTCATAGAGGTGTATGTCATTGTCTATTTGTCTGCCTAATTTCATATCTTTTCTGATTCTATTTTACTTATTCATATCTTTCACTCAGTTTTCCAATTTGTCTATGTGAGGGAAATGCAGATAAAATCTTCTTTCTCTTAAAAAAATGAGTCTGCTGTAGTAGTGAAGTAGGAAAACACGAGACATAACAGAAAATCGCAGATCATGTTCATATCAACATCCAAATTGTCTGCCTAAGCAAAGAGTAAATATTTTTTCATACTATAAAGATCTTAAACCTTTTAACTGTTAACCATCAGTTGCTCTCTTTGAACAAAGGACGTCATTTGTTGGTGCCATCTATTTTCTTTAACCACAGTGTCATATGTATGTCCTTCTTTGCTTTGTGTTTTATGTTGTTGTTGATTCGTACTTTTACCTTTGCCAGAGATAATAAACAAATTTTCTGTCACATGTGTATGCATATATACTGTTTACATTGTAATACAACTTGAAACCATGAGCTAACAGCATCGAATTTCATATGTGCCACGAATGTCGACAACCTCGGGCTCTATGATAGCAATCAATAATGAAATTTCTGACCTCCGTAGGTACAACCAAAAGTAAGTTAACTTCATTTCCGTGAGTTCTTCTTGTTGAATGAAACATTAATATTAATTCATCTTAATACAATGTTTACTGTATTGTTCAGTTTTGCACCAGTAAATATTCGAATCATCGACGAAAGGGACCGTGCTACCACCTTTACCAGAATTATAATTACAAAAAGTGTGACGCAACTCATCGAACTGTACCCAGGATCTAACAAGGTACATTTGCTAAACCATTAACACTATTTTTAAATAAATTCCAAATATAACAGCTACATTAATTACTGTCAATTTTTTTAAACGGCCTAGATGCTTCATCATATTCCCATTATTTTGTTGGCACCTTTTCAATTACTTAGGTATATTTTGTAGCAAAGCAAAATACACATCACTTTTTCTTTATAGCTTTTGCTGTTTGCTCTTCAAATATTGCCTTCTTCATGTGTGACCCCATCTGCATTCAATTTTTCATCATATTGTTGTTATTAGTATTACTATACATGTTAAACAAATAATATATGTGATGTAATACACAACAAATTAAACTCACTTGTGTTACTAATGAGTACAAAGGGAAGGTAATGTAGCTAATAGAATCTGTATAGCTAAACCAAATATCACTCTTGTCTGCTACATTTTCATGGTAACATGAGAACAATCCAAATTCATACTGCATCATCACACAGTAGTGAAAATACTAAATTATAAGATTTTGGTGGTGTTTATATTTACCCAAACCCAGAGAAAGTAGGGCCATCTGATATGCATTCCGCAGATTAATGTGAAAACATTAGTGTATAAGTCTTCTTTATAGATATTGAATCTTTATGTATATGATGAACTATTGTGTTTATTACCTAAAACAAAGTTAGATGGATCAAGAAAATGATCAAATCGGGTCGATTGAACTAGAAGAAAATGACGCAACTCATCGAACTACTAACATATATATTAATTTAAATGTACTTCACTGGGAAAACCATGCAGGACCAGATTTATAGTTGCTCTGCGGAAATTTTGGGAATCAATGGTGATAAGGGCTGGTGATACAAGGGTTGTACAAGATGCAAAAAAGGTGTTTCACATCACGAGCATCTTTCATTTGCAGTGTCTGGAAATGTTGATTCATATATCCCAAGATATTTTTTCTTCAAATTTTAGATATGAATCATTTCACATCATGTAATTATTTTTTGGTGGTTATCATTGCTTTGATATAAAAATAACGTTTCCCAAATCTTACATATCTAGGTACAAAATGAACTTGGATGTCACTGATGGGACTAGCATCGTCACATTCGTGCTTTTAGATACAGTTGTTGAAAGGTTCTTTCAATTTCCTGCAGTAAAGATCAAGAGCATAACTGACAGCTCAGATATTCCTACGTTCATGGCCAAAAAAGTTAATAACGCTAAAAGAACATTCCATGTCAAGGCAAATACAAGAGATATGGGTATTTCCTACACTATTGAGAAAATCCTTGGCACAGATGAAGTTTTGGGTGAACACTTACCAATCTCTGAAAGGTACTTGATTTGTTCATTGCACTAATACATTTACTTTTATTATACGAAGCTGAAATTTAAACCTACAGGTCTCTCAAACATCACCCTAGCTCTAGCAAATTGGCAGATCGCACCTCAAAAAGGTATATCTAGCAATTGTACTCTATATTATTTTCAATTGATGTTGTATGACATGTACTGATTAACAGAGTCAAGTACGTTGAGGAAATTGAGCAAGAATATCCCAGTCTAACTGCAGGAAAAATTGGAGATGCTGAACCGGCAACTACCTCCACAAATCAACAAGAAGAAGCAGGTATGTAGCAAACAGATAACATAATTTTGGAGTCATCTTTATTACCTTCACTTTCCCATTTACAAATACAGACACACATTAAATGCATGAGTCGAAAACAAAAATATAACATTTTGATTCCTCTTCTCTATTTTCAATTGCAAATTTCCTTATTCACAGCGAAATTAACTTTTCTCCTGCTTTGTTTGCTAGGTGAACAACACTCCCACGGATGAACTGTTGCTACCCGCATCTTCTCCACTGTATATCAAACCATGAAGTTGTTTTTTGGTTGTAAATATCAATTTTGATGTCGACGTGCTGTGCCGCAATTTTGATTTTGTTGAGAGGTTCAAACCTCTACAACTTACTACACAAAACGTATATATGAAGCAATAAACATCATCAAAATCGCAGCACTTTTGTTGTTGTATAGCTGATTCAACGGACACAACTGCTTCCCACAACCTAACTCACTGTTTATATTGTAAAGTACACTAATGGAAGATAACAAAGCTGCTGTTTTTGCCACACATTAGGAACAAACAACTTCTAACTTGTTCTTTGTTGTTTTCTACATTAGCCGCTCTTGACAACAGAAACCAAGTATTGAATCCCACGACAATGGCCGTGGGAAATTTACTAGTATATATTAAACAAGGGCAATATAACAACAATTAAGACTGAGTCATATAATCCAAAAAAAATTAAATGGGTAATATGTTCCAATTTGTAAAATAAAGTGAGCTTTTAAATAATATGGAGCTTTGACTCAGTTTAATATGCTCCAAAAAAATTATTATTATTATTATTATTATTATTATTATTATTATTATTATTATTATTATTGTTCCTAGTACTACATATTTTTATATTTTTATTTTTATTTTTCCACGTCAATATTTATATTTTATTAATTTTAGTGAAAATTCGCATTTTTAGACTTTATAAAAAAAAATTAGTTATAGACCAACTTTAAATTTTTTACACTTTTAGACTTTTTAAAAAAAAAAAATTGTAAAAATGACCTTTGAGGTGGATCGGAAAACATCAGACCAGGAAACAGACAAATATAATTGTTTTTCGGTGTTTGGTTCCTGGTCCGGGAAGCAGAACACCTGGAAACAGTTATATTTTGCCTGTTTCCGGTGTAGTTTTTGCTTCCCGGTTTGATTTGTCCGGGAAGCAAATCAAGACCGGAAAGTAGGGATACTACGGTCATTTTGATCTATTTTCTGCAAAAATTTTTGAAAAAAGTTTAGTTTTGTAAAAATTTTAATTTTCGTCTAAATATATAATTTTTTTAATAAAAAGTCCAAAAATGCAATGGACCTTTAATTTTATTTGGTGCTAACCAGTTAGAATAAAAATATAAATAAAAAGAATTCACAAATTTTATTATAATAATTTAATTTTTTTTAAAAAAATATAAAATTAAATATTTAATTCTATGACCACACCTATTATGATCTCTTTAAATTTGATTTTTTATTTTTTAATTTTAACTAATAGTAGTTTGTATTTTTAAATTTAAAATATGGCATATAACATCATTTATAATATGATATTGTAATATAAATTGTCACGATTTATAAATTTTCAAAAATAATTTTATAAATAATAATAAAATATATTAAATATCATTTAATGTTAGGTATGATTTAATTTTATATATGAAATAGAAGAAGATAAGTCTAAAATTAGTTACGATTGAATGAATCTATACCATTTTGTTTTTCAAGTGACATAATATTAATAATCAAATGTGTGATTATGACCAACCATAGGAATGAAACTAAATAAAATCAAAATCATTTTCTTATTTTATTTTAAACTAGAATCCAATATCAAAGTAAGTTACCTTAATTTTGGCAACTTACAATTTTGGCAACTTTGGGTTGCACCTATAATTAATTAATTAATTGAGATTAAGTGTTTTGTTTTTCATATATCTAGGTCATTAAATCTCTAATTCAAGTTTCTCAACTTCAAAAGATTCCTAAACTTTTATTGCTTAGATATCTACGTTTCATTATTTTACAACTGCCGAATTTCATAAATGTCAATTTATTGACATTTAAAATCATCTACAAAACAACTCTTCTAAAAAAAATACTACTTTCGTTTTAAAATAATTAAAATAAGTATTAATTTTTTTTTAAAAAAATTAAAATTTTATTTTAAATGTCAATTTTATTTTTTAATAAATTTTTATTATGTTTTTTCCATTGTTGCCTTTAATTAAATGTATTATATTAAATTACTTGAAGTTAAAATATTTTCAAATCATATATTAAATAATGGATAGTTTAGTAATAATATGTAAAATTAAATACTTTCCTTGATTCTTGTATCCACCACAAAGTGCACATATATGGGAGGGATGTAGTAATATTTAGATACATTTTCTTACCTTTATAATTTTATGAAATTTAAATATGCTAACTACTATTAGAAAAGAAAAGGGAGGACACCGATTATTATGTTGTAATTAATGAAAATGGGTTAATGGCCCCACGTATAGAAATATAATTAATGAAAATGGGTTTATGTCTCCCAACATTTTCCAATTACCTATTATTATAATATATTTGTTGTGTATAAATAGATTAAGATTGAATGAAAAATTACTCTTATGCATGGTTTGGTTTTACAGAATCTCTTCTCTTCTTACTTAACATCAAGAAGATATCCAAGTATTTTTAATTATCTTTATCTTTTCAATTAAATATTAAATTATACTTTTTATTAAATTATACTTTTTTCTACCCTTTCTATTTTTATTTTTCATAATACGTTATTATCACAAGTATGCTCTCTAGTTGCCGCTCTGTTGGATCTTCCAGATCAAAAAGTGTCTGGTAATGATGTTTTCTTCTTCTGAACTGTCGATCTGAAAATTTTGAAAATATATCATTATTCACCTAAGTTGAATAATGATGAATTCAGAAAGTTAAAAATGATTATATTATTCAATTGAGCTGAATAATCATATTTTGATAGTATTGAGAATTTGAATCCGAAATTTGGAAATTTTAAAGGGTGTTCTTATTTTTTCAGAAAATGAAAAATTAGAAATTTGATAAATTGAAAGTTTCTGGGACAAATTATATGAAGTGATGTAGAGATTGGGATCTAAGATTGAAAGCCAAATAACTTTTTAGGACCCTAAATAAAGAAATCCGAATGTTCTCCAAAAATGGAATGTTTGCAATGCGAGTTCTAGTAAAGGAAATGAGGTTCAAGAGCATCCAAAATTCAACAGTGGTCCGTGTTATAGGTGTGGTATTGTTTCTCGAGGACTTGTCGCACTCTAAAGCACGTTGTCTATGCTTATAAAAAAGCAGAAGCGTGAACAATAGAAAGAAAAGAATACTGAAACAAATATGGTAGATATTTTTGGCGATGGTGATACTGGTCCTGTAAACATATCTAATCTGGAAATTGCTGATTTTTTTAAGATCTTGATGGAAAGATTGATCACCTGATTGATAATAGAAATGTTAAATAGAAGTAAATGTATATTCTGGATTTTTGTTATATAAATAGAATGGAATGTAGTTTTTGGTTTTTAGTTGTAAATATTAATGAATAAATATAACAATTCAGTTATGTTATGTTATGTTTTATTTTATTAAAGAATATGAATTTGAACCAAGAAATGGGTACACATGGGGATGTTTGTTTAGCCGATAGTGCTACAACCCATACGATTTTTAGAGACACAAAATATTTTCTGGAATTGATTTCAATTCAAGTGAAAGTTAATACTATATCAGGTCTAGTAGATCTGATAGAAGGCTCCGAAAAAGTTTCGATTGTGTTACCGAATAACACTGAATTGGAGAAATTGAAAATGCGTTATACTATCACATATCCAGAAGAAATTTGCTCAGTTTCAGTGATATAAGAATGAATAGTTATCACATTGAAACAGTTGACGAAAATGGTGTTGAATATTTGTGTACTATTTCAAGGAAATCAAGCCAGAAACTTGTAGTTGAAAAATTACTCATTTCATCATCTGGATTAGGGGTGTGTTTGGTACGGGATGTACCGAAATACCGAACTTATTTCAAAATTTTGGTATAGTACGTACTGAACTTTTGTATACGGGTCGGTATTCGGTGCTATCAAATTGGGAATTTCGGTATTCAGTACGGTACGGGATGGTCTTCTGTATTTCCGTACCATCTCGAAATACCGAATTTAACCTATTATATATAACATAATTGAATATTTTAAATCTTTTATACACGTCAACCCCACATAATAATCTACATATAAATACAATCAACAATAAATAAAAATTGATAACTAATTCAAATATAAAACTAATCAACAAGTTTAAATAATAAGTTGAAAAAATAAATTTATTTTTTATTTTAAAATTTTTTTCTACTAATTTGGTATTACGACATTGTCTCATACCGAATCGAAATATTACGGTATGTTCCGAACTGAATTTTTAATTTTTGGTACGATATTCGGTATTCAAAATTCTTGTATCGAATACTGAATGTCCCAAAAATTCGGTATGGTACGGGACGTCCCGAATACACACCCCTAATCTGGATATCATATTATATAACCATTAGACATATTGAAATATATGCTATCGAGAACCAGAAGTTCTCTGATCTCAAAATATTCCAACTTTGGCATGATCAATTTGGGCATCTAGGATCCACAATGATACGAAGGATAATAACAAATTCAGAATGACATTCACAGAAAAATCATAAAATCCTATTGAATGATAGGGACTTGTTTATACCATGTTCCTAAGGAAAATTTATTACGAAACCCTCATTTACAAAAGTAGGTTTTGAATCTCTATCATTTTTATAGAGAATTCATTGAGATATATGTGGACCTATTCATCCACCTAGTGCACCCTTTCACTACTTCATGGTTTTGATATACGCATCTGAAAGATAGTCCCATGTATGCTTGTTAACAACTCGTAATGTTGTTTTTGCTAAACTGCTAACACAAATTACTCGATTACGAGCTCATTTTCCAGATTACCTTATCAAGAGTATAAGGCTTGATAATGCTGGTGAAATTACATTGAAAGCATTTGATGAATATTGTCAAGCATCTGAGATTAATATTAAACATCCAGTTCCGCATGTTCATACCCAAAATGGATTAGCTGAATCATCGATTAAGCGCCTCCAATTAATTGCGCGAACATTATTAATGTGCTCGAGATTAACAGTTTCAATCTAGGGACATGCTATATTGCATGCTGCAGTTTTAATTCATATTCGTCCAACTACTTATAACCAATATATTCCCCATTACAATTGGTATCTTGGAATCCACCTAATGTCTCAAATTTGAGAATCATTGGGTGTGTTGTATATGTACCCATTACCCCAACTCAAAGAATAGAAATGGGGTCGTGAAAACATTTAGAAATTTATATGGGTTTTAATTTCCCATCAATTATTAGATAATTGGAACCATCGACAGAAGATTTATTTACAGCTCGATTCGCTAACTGTCATTTTGATAAAACTAATTTCCATCACCTAAAAAAGGAAAGAATTCTTCAGAAGAAAATTTTCAATTAGCCAAGAAGGTTCCAACTTTGGTGCATATGGATCCGCCTACCCCGCTATGTGAACTTGAAGTTCAAAGGATACTACATTTATAAATGATAGCTGATCGAATGCCAGATGCATTCAATGATACTTCGAAAATAACCAAGTCTTATATTAAAGCTGCTAATGAACTAGCAAGGGTAATTGTTTCAGAAGAACAATTTCAAAAGAAACTTCAATTCCCTGCCAGAAGCATGGTAGGCCATTTGTTTCAGAAGATACAGTTCCACGGAAACGAAAGAAAAATTATATGGATCCTAAAATCATATTTGATGAAATCCCAAAATTTGATGAGATTCCTAAAAATAGTCTTCTAGAAGGAGAAAATAATATAGAAATACCAGAATTGAGAAATGAAAAAATTTCTATAAACTTCATTTAAGAAACTTGGAATCGAAATGAAATAATTGTTGGTGATTTTTTTTTCGTATTCAGTGGTAGTTAATGTTTCGTATGATGATTAGGAGCCATGTGATATTCAAGAATGCAGAAGTAGACATGACTGGAAGAAATGGGAAGAAGCAATCCAGGCAGAATTGAATTCATTGAATAAACGAAAAGTTTTTGGACCCATAAGTCGAACACTTGCAAATGTTCAACATGTTGGTTATAAATGAGTTTTTGTTTGAAAACGAAACAAAAAGAATGAAATTGTGAGATACAAAGCACGTTTTGTTGCACAAGAGTTCTCAAAAAGTCCTAGAATTTATTACGATGAAACTTATTCCCAGTTATGGATACAATCACATTTCGATTTCTATTTAGTCTTACAGTTTCTAAAAAATTAGAAATTTGTTTAATGGATATAGTTACTGCATATCTGTATGGATCACCCGATTCTGAAATTTATATGGAACTCCCAGAAGGATTGAAATTACCTGAATCTCATCAATCGAAATCTCAAAACTTGTTTTCCATAAAATTATAGAAATCCTTGTATGGATTAAAATAGTCTGGAAGAATGTGGTATAATCGTCTCATTGAGTACTTGGTTAAAGAAGGATTACCAAAATAATATGATATGTCTGTGTATCTTCATAAAGAAATTAGGGTCTTGTTTCAAAATTGTTGCAGTTTACGTTGATGATATTTATATCATTGGGACTCTAAAAGTAATAAAACAAACTACTGAATACGTTGAAATTGAACCATGTCCATCCATTACATACACCAATTGGGATATTGGTTTATCAATCTGCATACGTTGAAAAAGTTCTGAAAAGATTCAATATGGACAATGTCAATCCATTACGTACACCAATTGTAATACCCCATATTGAGACAAGGTTAAAAGGAATTGAATTGCTACCCATATCACCAATGTGCACATTATTTTTTGGTAGTCCAGAACTTGAGAACTCCAAAGTAAAGGGTGTTAGGCTTGGAACAATCTTGGGATGAGTGACATTTTGGGAAGTTTTTCCAGAAAGCATGCGAGTGAGGATAAAGCATGCTGGAAAGTATAATGGTGGTCTGTGGGGCTAGTGGTCAGCCTTAAGACCAATTGTGAATGAGGTGGCGCTCGGCCACCACGCCTCGGGTCATCCAGGGGTTGGGCCGGATGTTACACATATATTTAGCACGTAAATCGCGTATTGCCAAAACTCATGGATCTAGCCATGTTAATGTTATTAAAAGAAATATGAATAATTGTTAAATTATTATCATATTTTATAAGTATAAATATTTTATAATTTAATTTTTTAAAACAATTTTAAAAAATTTATAAATTTAATTTAAAATATTTTGAAAAAATTTATATTAAAATAATACAATTTATATTATTTTAACGTAAATATTTTGAATTTATGTTTAAAATAAATTCTAATAATAAAAATAGTAAAAAAAAAAAGAGATGTAGAGTTGTATTTATGGATGAAATTTTAAAATTTTAAAATAAAATATTTTTTTATTACCATTATATATTAGATATATGGGTCATGTTACGGTATTGGGAAACTATATTCTAGTAATGTTACCCAATATTTTTTTACCTGCTATAGTAGGTTTTTAAAATTAATAGCAGGTTAAAAATAATGTAATAATTTTAAATAATTTATATAATTTTAATAAATTTTAAAAATAATAATTTAAACTATAAAATTAATTTAATTTTGACCAAAAATATATATATATATATATAATAATAATATAAAAAATAATTAATAAATAAAAAATTATGGAAAATATTTTTAAAAAATGAGGTTGCGACGATATCGTTGATAGGTTGCAAACCGGATGTAGAGATTGCGATTTAATGTTCATTTAATTGACAATTGAGGTTGCAATATTGTTGGCAGATTTGAACATAAGGTAGAGGTTGTGATTTATTGTTAATTTCATAAATAATTGAGGCTGCGATCCTTTCGTTGAAAGGTTGCGAAATTCATATAGAAGTTGCGATTCTTTCATTGAGAGGATGTCAATCCTACGTAAAAGTTGCAATTTCATTTAAATTATTAAAAAAAAGTAAGGTTGCGCCATCATCGTTGACAGGTTGCAAACATGACGTATATGTTACGATTCAATGTTAATTTCATAAATCACTAAAGTTGCGATTCCTTCGTTGACTCGATGAAAATTCACATAAAGGTTGCAATTTCACATTGATTTAAAAATAAAAATGAGGTTGCGAAACCGACATTGTCCGGTTACAAATTTGACGTCAAGGTTGCGATTTTATGTTCATTCGTTAAGAAAAAATAGAAGTTGTGTTCCTTTCATGGAGAGGTTGCAAACCCTACTAAAGGTTGCAGTTTTATGTTAAATTTAATAAATAAAAAAAGGTTGCACTACCATCATTAACAGGTTGCAAACCCTACATAGAGGTTGCAATTTGGTATTAATTTCATAAATCATTGAGGTTGTGATCCTTTCGTTGAAAGGTTGCGAAATTTCACATAGAGGTTGCGATTTTCTATCCTTAAATAACAAATTGAAGTTGCAAAACCAATGCTGACTGGTTGCAACCTCGACATAAAGGTTGAGATTTATATGTTCATTTATTTAAAAAAAAAAATAGAAGTTGCTATCCTTTCATTGAGAGGTTGCGAACCCTACTTAAAGGTTGCAGTTTGAAGTTAAATTTAATTAAAAAGAGTAAGGTTGCGACACCTTCTTTGACAAGTTGCAAACCCTATATAGAGGTTGCGATTTAGTAATAATTCCATAATTCATTGAGGTTGCGATCTTTTCGTTCAAAGATTGCGAAATTCACATAAGGTTCTGATTTTATGTTGACTTAATAATAAAATTGAGGTTGCGACACCAATAATGATAAGTTGCAACCTGAACTAGAAGGTTGCGGATTTATGTTTCAGTTATTAAAAAATATATAAAAGTTTCGATCATTTCATTAAGAGGATGTTAATCCTACGTAAAGGTTGCATTTTTATGTTAAATTATTAAAAAATGACAAAGTTAGGTTGCGACATCATCATCGACAGGTTGCAAACATGATATAGAGGTTGCGATTCAATGTTAATTTTATAAATCATTGAGGTTGGAACCCTTCACTGAGAGGTTGGAAACTTCTCATAGAGTTTACATTTTACGTTGATTTAATAATAAAATTAAGGTTATGACACCAACGTTGTCAGGTGGTAAACCCGACGTGAAGATTGCGATTTCATAAATCATTAAGGTTGGAACCCTTCGTTGAGAGGTTGCAAACTTCTCATAGAGTTTAGATTTTACGTTGATTTAATAATAAAATTAAGGTTGTAACACCAACGTTGTCAGGTGGCAAACCCGACGTGAAGATTGCGATTTTATATTTATTTATTAAAAAAAGCACTCTAATTAATATGTAAATAGAAAATAACTAAATTTGATAGATATAAAAAATATTTAATTTAAAAATATTAAAATAGAAAAGCAGGTTAACAGTAGATAGAAGGTAAAATATTATTTTAAAATTATTATTATTCTAATTAATTTGAACTATTAAATTACCATTCAATTAATCTAATGGTTAAAAAGATTGTGGGTAACCTTTAGCTCGAAGGTATTGTAGCTAAATCCTTTAAAGAATCATTTCAAAATGAAGTATATATGTATATTACTAATAAAATACAAATAATTTTTTTTTTTAAAAAACTAATAAATAAATAAAATGAAGCATCGAGACATTTCTTTGTAATTGGTAAAGCGTGCGGCGGCATATGTATATGAATCCGAATCCCAAAACTCTCTTCTCGAAACCGAAACGCGCATCAAATCACACAGCAATGAAGAGTCAAGAAGCTTGTTGTTTCTTATCTGGTTTCTACTAACAGCCAGCTCTCTAATTGCTTGCTCAAATTCAACAACGAACGCAGATAAAAATTCGAGAGATGAATTTGACAGCCTCGAGTTCGCTTCAAACGCTACGCTGGTTACATGAATCTTCAGCCTCGGAAGTGGAAAGCTTCTATTTTATTGGTTCTTTAAAGCTCAAGAGTCTATTTCTCCTAAGCCACATGTGCTCTGGCTCGATGGAGGTAACTCTCTCGTTTTCTCTGGTTTCTCTGTTCTCCTTCTACTTTTAGGTTTGAATCAGAGATTACATTTTCATTGTTTATCATTGTGATTGAATTAGTGCTTGTAATGGGTTTAATTTGATATTGAAATTATTATTAGTAGTAGTTTTTTACTTGTTTGAAATGTAATTTGAATTTTAATTTTACTGTGTTTAGAAACTTTTTTTTAAATCTGAACTGCTGCATTAAAGTATAATGTATATTCATCTTTCTCTATTATTTATATGGAGATGAATTTAGTTTTGCTTCCTCATTCACCTTTTGTTTATTGTCTTTTCAAACTTTAGAATCTTTTATGAGCAATTTGATCTAGAGTTTATCAACATTAGAATAAAAGCCTGAGAAGGGCTATAGAGAAAAGATGACCTGAATGAAATTGTGTAGGTATGTTTGTTGTTTTCTGTTCCTTTGCTTGATATTTCAGCAAATACATGTTTATGCAATAGAATTGAGCTTTATAAGTTAGTAATGTTATGTGTTTTGTGCATTACATTTAGCAATATATCATGAACTATAAATAATTAGAAGATAACAAATGTAAAATTGAGTTGGAAATATAGTAGAGAGATCGTGGAACTTATCGATGTCAATATTAGAATCTAGTTGGTTATCACTTGCAATTTTACTAGTTATAACTGATAGTAAACATGCTGTCAATTTCTTCTACTATTTTCATTTCATCTCCATATTGTTGCTGAATTCCCAACTTGGATTGTTGTAGCTAGTAAGAAAAGTTGCTTTAACTGAAGGTGATGAGATTACTTTGGATACTGCTAAGCTTTTGAGAGAGATTATCATGCTCAAAATGTATTTACATCGTAAGTCCTGATTGAAATTTTCTATGTTGATGGCCATATACCTTTCTTTTGTGACAGTGACTAATGTTCTTCATTGGCTATTGTACATATTTTTTTTGTTATGTTTGGTTTTTTTACAATAGATATGACAAATTTTGCCCTTTCTACAAGTCTGTATAGATGATACGCAACATTATCCACTTCTATAATTTGGCCAATCAGGTAGAATTTCCTCTCAATGGTCTTAACATTCAGCATATTGTAATATGGTGCTAGTTTCCTCTTGTTAAACTCAATTTTAGATCTTGTATTCTATTTTAAAACAAATCAAACTTAAATCTGCAGGCAAAGGAACGATTAGCTGGTATGGATAGTCAGAAAATAAGTTATACACTAATCAAACATCGAATGGACGATTTATTCTACAGTTTAGTGTAAGCAAGTTCATCATAAGCATAAAAATAATGAATAAACATATTCATATATGATCATGTCTTAATCCTATCAATATTATATGTAAACTACTGCAGGTCTCAAAAGTTTGAAGACCTTGTAGAAGGAGAAGCTGCACTAGTTGATAGTTTCAGCAAGTGGCATGATGATATGACGGCTGGTTTCCGCGCCATGGGAGACGAAACTCGATGAGTTTTAAGTTGGTTTCCCTATCTTTTGAAAAGTAGTATTAGTCCCTGTAGTAGTACCAATACTTGGCTTTTACTATGTTTGATCATAAGGATAAGTGCCCAATGATGGATTCATGTGAGTGCTACACTGCCAATGGTTATTTCTCATGTGTAGTTTTAGTATGGCTACTTCCGTTTTTATTTATTCTTGGAGTTGTTTCCATGTTGTTTTTTTTAGTCAGATAAGCATTCATTTATTTATGTATTTATGAGATAATGTACCTATCCTGGTCCTTCATATATAGTATTTTCAATTGCTATTAGATTATAATCCATTAGAGTATCACCATTTTGTATCGCATTAAATTATGCTTTTCGCATTTGTTAGTAGTGGCTTATTCTGTACCTCTTGAGATGGCTTGTTTCAATACAAAATTCAGTTGTTTTTTGCAGGAATTGATAGCAAGATCATTGTGCCAGAAGGTTTAGATTCTACTTCTTCAACCTAAATATGGCTATTTTAGTGTACTTTTTTATATTCTACTTGATACTGATATTGCTGGGGTTTCTACAATTGCTCAAACTTATCTTTGGGAACATCACTTACTGCATCAGATGATGACTCGAGTCCTACCTGAATGGCTCTTTCGGGAGAATTTGCCTTCACATTCAGGAAAATTGAAAACACCTTCACATTAAGAAAAATTGAAATTTTGGGGGTTTTTTATTGGCTATATGGTATGACAAAATACCTGAAAAGATAGTAGTTTAGTCTACCACCATAAATAAATTTCTCCAAAGAGGTTCCATTAGATGATCGGTTGGTTCTCAGAGATGTAATATGTAACCATACATGGACGGCTGCATTTGGTGGTGGTACAATCGCATATAGAGCTATGCTTGACTCATGTAACTTTGTCCTAGCGGGCATGGATTCTGTCAATATGTGGAGAGTTTAGGTAATCCAATACAATTCTACCAACACAGAATGAATTGAGACATAACATTCTTTGCTCGTACCTCTAATTCAAATTACTCAAGCGGAAGATTCATGTTTACCCTGCAACCTGATGGGAATATACTCCTATACACCACAAGATATTCTGATGAAATATATGCTTACTAGTCAACTCAATCTTTTATTCTTGATGGTAATCGAGTGATATTCAATCAATCTAGCTACAACTAGTAATTGAAACATACTTAATTATGTATTTTCAACTGCAGCATTAACTCAGAATTTCTATTAAATATATTAGGTTGAAAAATGTATGATTTTTTTTTTCAAAAAACAAATTCATTAGTTAACATCTTAATATTATTTGAATAAAAAAATAAATTTGTATTGAATATTTATAAATTCTAAAATACCTTAAGCAAGTAAAAGTAGCATTGCTATAAAAGTTTATAATAGTGTGAAAATAGTATTATTATAGTAGTTTATAATAATATCATTTTTATGCTGACAAAGAGGTCTACAGCAACATGAAATTAGGTTGTTAAATTGCTATAACAATGAAAATTTCCTATTACCGAATAAGTCTTTAGCAACTCAAAATTCATATCGTTCTAACAATCCAAAATTCACATCGTTCTTACAATCCAAAATTCATGTCGTCAAAAAAATATGTAGCAATGGAAAATTTATATTGCCAAAAAAGATATATCTCAACACAAAATTTGTACTTTACAAAATATGAATAGCGGTATAAATTACATTTTATTATTTTTAATACCCTGGAACAATAATTCTTTCATCAACATGCTTATTTATATTTTAAAAAAATATTATTAACACAAAAATAAAGTTGCGGTTTATGTATTTAGGTGCCGTAGAAGGAAATAAATAATTAATAACTCATTTTTTTTAAAAATAATTTTTAATATAGAGAAAAGAGTTAAATTCATGGAGATTCCTATTGTTTATTACTTCCTCCGCTTTTTTTTATCCGCTACACTTGCATAGTATTTATTATTCATTTATCAATCTTTTTTTTATATTGTTACTTACGTATAAAGAAAAATATATTCAAGTGGGATCTTGTTTTATTCGTCTTAATATCTACTTTTTAAATATAAATTTTTTATAATTTTTAGTTGTATATAATTAAATATATTTACCGTTAAAATTAGGTCTCGAATAGTGTATAAACAGAAAGTAGACTGAATAAAAAAAAAAAAAAAAACAAAACAGAGGAAGTATGAGAAAACTTAATTCGGCTATGGACAGAACGTGATAACATAGTCTGCTCCAGCAGCGCAAGTCAACAAACTAGACTTATCATCATAAGCATAAGAATAAGCCTGAGGACACTGCCGCTTAAACATCTCCGAGTAATCAGTCGAACCACATTTATCCGGTGCACCAAATTCACCCGTACAACAATACTCCGGTTTCTGAAACGCCAAACACGCGCTCTTACAAGCAACCACGCTCCCATCAGAGCCCTTAACAGCCAGCTCCAACGGACAAACCAAGTTGACGTCGTTAGAGCACGTGGCTGAATGACAACCACCAGATCCTGCACCTGTCGGTGTGATCGAAAGTGGCAAATTGAAACCGTCAACGATGCTAACGTCGTAAAAATCCAGGCCTCCGTTTGTTGGTGATAACGTGATTTCGATTAGTGAAGCCGGTGGGGTCCCACCGAAACCGTTGCATTCTACTCGACCGGAGCTGCAATCTGATGTGACGCAGGTGAAGTTGTTATGAGATGTGCATTGGGTTCTAGCCCAGAAACGGCCTGACCATATAGATGACACGTGTAGGGTTGATGATGCGTTGGAGGTTAATTCGAATCCAGTCGTGGATAGTTGTGGAAATCCGCCGCCGTTTTGGGTTGCTGGCCAGATTGTGAATTTGCACTTGTTTATGAATGTGAATTGTGTTGAATGACCTCCTGCTCATTTAAAAAATTAATTAATGTACTGATTTAGGTGATAAACAAAATAAAATAAAATAGTCATACCATAGAGTAAGCATAAGGTGACCAAGATGAAGAGAAAGCTTCTTGATAGGATCTCCATGGCTGATAGTATGTTATTGAATGAAATTGGAATCTATTAGTAGGAGCTTAAAGTAGCTTAAAGTACGTGTGTGAACTTTGTGTGTTTATTCTATTTTTCTGGAGAAGTAAAAAATAATTAAAGTTTGCTAGTTACACACCCACGATTTATTGATATCCAGAAAATAAGCCTATTTGATCTTTTGCACACACAAATAAAGCATGAATCCAGTAGTAATGGGTAAAGCAAGCATGAAATTAAGCACATATACACATGATGATGCCTGTTGGCCAATGCTGATGCTAGTGAGTATACTGGTGTTGACATTTTTAGTTTACTCCAGATTTATTGGTATTTAATCAGAATGGCAATGTGATTTTCGTTTTGAGAGCTCACAGAGAATCATGTTGTTGATTTTTTTCATGAAATTTGGGAACTAGATGTCAATCTATGGATATAATAATGTTATGTAGCTGATTCACTATTGATACGATCACGTGGTGATTTGGACCCTCCGATCACATTAAGTCGTTTTCGAATCGTTTGGGGTCCAATTGAATTCATTGAGAAATAATAAATGTAGTACTCCCACACTATCACTTTTGAAATGCTTAAGTGCACGTTTGGTAAGTGGATTAGAATAGGATGGGACACAATAATTTATCTCTTTACAATTTACCCCATTTCTATCATTTTCATCACATCTCGAATTGTTAGGAATAGAGGAGACAGAATAGCACCAACCAGAGTAGAAACATAACAATAAAGTATGGAAAGTAGAAAGAGACACGAGAGATTTAACGTAGTTCGGCAATGTGTCTACTCCACGAAGGAAGAGAATAACAATCCACTATAATGATCAAAAGGATTACAAGATATCACACAAAATAGCCACAAAAGACTACACTCAAATCTCACAACCCAAGGCACCCAAACTAAAACCCCTAACTCTTGAATGTGTTTCCCACACTCACAATGTGAAATTCTCTTTAGAACTGAATGCTTTCTTCTTTGTGAGACGCCTCTATTTATAGTGATCACAAAACCCACTTTTCTAATAGTTTCTTTCCAATAAGGAAAAGTAAACCATAACAATTGGGAAAAACAAATCTCCTCAAATTAGGAAAACTAGCAAATAGGAAATAGATCCAAAAACCAAAATAGAAATTCCTTCCAAAAAAGGATTCCTAGTGAATCAAGTAATTTAGGATTCCTTATGATTCAAGGCATCCTAACAAATCTCCACCTTGACTTGAATCACCTCAACTTTTCTGAATCTTCTTTCTTTGATCACTATCAATTATATCTTCACCTTGACCCATAAACAGACTTCGAATTGTCTTCCTCTTCCTTGTATCCCGTAAGGGAATCTTAACGATCACAAATTCCAATCAAGCTCAAACAATGCTTGAACTTGATTGTAGATAAGGACTTGGTCATCATATCAGCAGGATTATTTTCAGTACCAATTTTCTGAACCGTAATATTACCTTCAGAAATCACATCTCGAACAAAGTGGTACTTGACGTTTATGTGCTTAGTGCGTTCATGGAACATTTGATCCTTTGCTAGATGAATCACACTCTGACTGTCACAATGGACTGCCGTCACCTTCAAATCTTCGCTGAGTTCACCAACCAATCCTCTCAACCAAATTGCTTCCTTTACAGCCTCAACCATGGCCATATACTCGGCCTCTGTTGTTGACAAAGCAACAGTCGCTTGTAAAGTAGCCTTTCAACTAATTGCACAACCTCCAAGAGTAAAGACATATCCAGTAATCGATCTTCTTTTGTCAAGATCACCGGCATAGTCCGAATCAACGTAACCAACAACATTCCCTTTGTCTTTACCAAACTCCAAGCAAACATGAGTAGTACCCTTCAAATATCTCAATATCCACTTCACAGCTTGCCAATGTTGTTTTCCAGGATTAGCCATGTAACGGCTAACTAAACTAACAGCATGTGCGATATCGGGACGAGTACACACCATTGCATACATGATACTACCAACAGCATTAGAGTAGGGAACTTGTGACATATATTCTATATCCTCATCAGTTTTTGGTGACAAATCAGCAGAAAGCTTAAAATGAGAAGCTAATGGAGTACTTACCGGTTTTGCGTCTTTCATCCCAAAACGCTCAGCAACTTTCTCTATGAAGCTTCTTTGAGTTAAGTAAATTTTACCGGCAACTCTATCTCTCTTAATCTCCATTCCCAAAATTTTGTTTGCTCCTCCTAGATCTTTCATCTCAAACTCACCATTCAACTGATTCTTCAAATTGTTGATCTCAGACTTATTCTTGGCAGCAATTAACATGTCATCGACATATAAGAGTAGATAGATATATGGATCATCAGATAACTTTTTGAAGTACACACAGCTATCAGAATGACTCCTTGTGAAACTATGCACCATCATAAACGAGTGGAACTTCTTGTACCATTGTCGATGTGACTACTTTAAGCCATATAATGACTTCTTGAGTAGACAAACATGGTCTTCTTTTCCTTCAACTTCAAAACCTTCTAGTTGAGACATGTATATGGTCTCTTCAAGTTCACCATGTAAAAACGCAGTCTTCACATCTAGTTGCTCTAACTCGAGATCATGAATAGCAACTAAACCAAGCAAAACACGAATAGAGCTATGTTTAACAACAGGTGAAAAAACATCGTTGAAATCAATACCTTGCACCTGACTATAGCCCTTTGCAACCAAACGTGTCTTGTATCTTGCTTTCTCGACCCCAGGTATGCCTTCCTTTTTCTTGTAGACCCATCTACATCCAATGATCTTCTTTTCAATAGGAGGCTTTACTAGTTCCCAAGTTTTATTTTTATGAAGAGACTCCACCTCTTCTTGCATAGCCACCAACCACTTACCAGAATCATCACTCGAGACGGCTTCACTATATGTGACTGGGTCATCAGATCCTTCGATTTCTTGTGCAGCGACACAAGCTATGGTAACATAATCATCAAATCTCGAAGGCATTCGTCTCTCTCTTAAGGGCCTTCCTCTGGCAATGATTTCAGTCTCTATCTCATTTGGCTTTTCATGATTTTCGGATGGAGACTCCACCCTAATACCTTGCATCTCTTTATTCTCCTTCTCAGAACTCTCCACCTTAGTGTCAGAACTAACACTTTCCTTATTTGGATGAAGCATGGTATTCTTATCAAAGATGCAATTTCTGCTAATTATGGATTTTGGTGTCTTTGGATCAGTAAGCCAAACTCTGTATCCCTTCACACCATTCGGATAACCCAAAAATATGTCCTTCTTTGACCTAGGTTCTAACTTTCCATTGTTCGAATGAACATAGACAGGACATCCAAATATCCGCAATTCAGAATAATTAGCAGGTTTACCAGATCATACCTCTTCAGGAGTCTTACACTCAATTGACGCGGATGGAGAACGATTCACCAAGTAACAAGCTGTCGCTGCAGCCTCTGCCCAAAAATCTTGCGTCAATCCAGAATTACTCAGCAGACAACGAACCTTTTCCAAAAGGGTTCTATTCATGTGTTCGGCTACGCCATTCTGTTGGGGTGTCCCACTAACTGTGAGATGTCTCACTATGCCCTCTTTTTTGCAGAATGAATTAAATTCCCCACTACAGAACTCCAACCCATTATCAGTTCTCAAGCGCTTAACTTTCTTTCCAGTCTGCTTTTCAACTAATGCCTTCCAATCTCTGAAGGTCTCAAAAGCTTCAGACTTATTCTTCAAGAAATAGACCCAGACTTTTCTTTGAAAAATCATCAATCAATGTCATCATGTAACTTGAACCACCTTTTGATGCAACACGTGATGGTCCCCAAAGATCAGAGTGAATATAATCCAACGTACCTTTAGTTTTGTGTATTCCAGTGCTGAAGCTAACTCGTTTGTGTTTGCCGAAGACACAATGCTCACAAAACTCCAAATTGGATATATTCCGATCACCCAAAAGACCCCTCTTACTCAGCATTGCCATGTCTTTCTGACTCATATGTCCAAGTCTCATATGCCACAACTTCGTAGTATCTGTTTCGTTTGTAGAAGAAACAGAGGCGGATCCCATAACAGTAGACCCCATCAGATAATACAGCCTACCAAATTTCTTCGCCTTCATAACTACCAGCACACCTTTACTAACCTTCAGAACTCCACCTTCACCAGTGAATTTGCAACTAGTATCATCTAAAGCAGATAATGAGATAAGGTTTTTCTTAATATCAGGAACATACCGAACGTCTACCAATGTTCGAATCACGCCGTCATGCATCCTAATCTTCAAAGAACCAATACTAGAAACTTTACAAGGTTGGTCGTTGCCCATTAACACAACACCTCTTTCGGATTCCTCGAAAGAAGTGAACCATTCTCTTTGCCGGCAGATATGGAATGAGCACGCAGAATCAAGAATCCACCCTTGATCAGATCTAGTATTATCATAAATGACTGTGTAGACATCACAGTCTTCATCCTTATCTTGCACAACACTGGCTTCTGGAGGTTTATCTGATTGTTGACTATTTTCTTTATTCTTTTTCTGAAGAGTCCAACAATCCTTTTTTATGTGTCCTTTCTTCTTACAATAATGGCAAACCACATACTTGGACTTTGATTTTGATCTAGAGCGATTTTTACCAGATTCTCTAGATTCGGGTCTTCATCTAACCATTAAACCTTCAGCAGGATGATCTGCTCGGTTTTTGGACATCTGGTTATCAAATAACTCCTTCGAATAAAGTGCCGATTTGACGTCTTCCAACTTTAGAGAAGTATTACTATAGATCAACGTCTCTCTAAAGTTCTTGAAAGAAGGAGGTAGAGAATGAAGTAACATGAGGGCTTGATCTTCATCTTCATACTTGATGTCCATGTTAGATAGATCCATTACAATAGAAGAGAATTCATCAATATGAGACTTGATGGACGTACCTTCTGCCATCGACAGGGTGTATAAACGATGCTTGGCGATCAATTTTGTAGTGAGATTCTTTGTGATATATAGAGCCTCCAATCTATCCCATAATCCTTTTGCAGTATTCTGATCGATAACCTCTCTCAGAACCTCATTAGACAAACACAATTGGATCATGGATAATGCTCTCTCATCTATCTCCACCATCTTCTCTTCATCCCACGATTTGGGAAATTCTTCTTTCTTCAAAAGCGCCTTCTACAATCCATGATGTGTCAGAATTGCTTTCATCTTGACTTTCCACATAGCGAAACTCATGTTTCGATCGAACTTCTCGATATCAAACTTTGTTGATGATGTTGATGCCATGACTAAACCCAACTTATGCTCTGATACCAGTTTGTTAGGAATAGAGGAGACAGAATAGCACCAACCAGAGTAGAAACATAACAACAAAGTATGGAAAGTAGAAAGAGACACGAGAGATTTAACGTGGTTCGGCAATGTGCCTACTCCACGAAGGAAGAGAATAACAATCCACTATAATGATCAAAGGGATTACAAGATATTACACAAAATAGCCACAAAAGGTTACACTCAAATCTCACAACCCAAGACACCCAAACTAAAACCCCTAACTCTCGAATGTGTTTCCCACACTCACAATGTAAAATTCTCTTTAGAACTGGATGCTTTCTTCTTTGTGAGACGCCTCTATTTATAGTGATCACAAAACCCACTTTCCTAATAGTTTCTTTCCAATAAGGAAAAGTAAACCATAACAATTGGGAAAAACAAATCTCCTCAAATTAGGAAAACTAGCAAATAGGAAATAGATCCAAAAAACAAAATAGAAATTCCTTCCAAAAAAGATTCCTAGTGAATCAAGTAATTTAGGATTCCTTATTATTCAAGGCATCCTAACACGAATATTGGATTATTATATTCAACCTATTTATTTGTGAAATTTTTTTAAATGTGCTGTTTAAAGTTCACGTATAATTGACCTGTTTTGAAAAAATAAATAAATAAATAAATAAACAAAACAAAACATTTAAAATTTTAATTTTCACTATATAGCTCAAGTTTTCCAAACTATCCCTGAATCTTTATAATTTACATATGTTGTGAATTACGCTCACAACAGTCTGTGAATTATAGTCACACTTTGTAAATGATCTATGAACTGAAAATTAAACTTTAATTTTACAAAATTTTCAAAAGTCACCTGTAATTGTATATTAAACTTTTTATGGTCTATAAAAAAAATTTCCCGCCTAATCATGTTTATTTATTTATTATTATACTAATATTTACTATTATTATTATTAAATTATCTATTCTTTTATTATTATTTAATAAATTTATTATTTATTTATTTATATTATTATTATTTATTTATTCATTATTAATAAATTAATTCATTAATACATTAGTATTTTATTATTATTATATTAGTATTATTTATTTTATAATTATTTTTTTTTTAAAACTTATTTATTCATTTTATTATTATTCATTATCTTATTTATTTATTCTTACATTAGTATTATTTTTATTATTATTGTTTTATTATTTATTCATTTATTATTATTTTATTATTTAATATTATGTATTCATTTATTATATTTATTTATTTATTATATTAGTATTATTTTATTATTTAATTATTATTTACATTTATTATTATTATTTTATTATTTAATATTATTTATTCATTTATTATTATTCCTTAGTTTATTTATTGTTATATTAGTATTTTTTATTTATTCATTTATTATTATTATTTCATTTATTAATATATTTATATAATTTGTATTTATTATTATTTATTCATATATATCATTATTATTACTATATTTATTTATTTATTATTATTATTTATTAATTATTTATTCATTTATTATTATATTATTATTTTATTTATTATTATTATTATTTATTTATAATTATTTATCCTATAGTATCATTTTAGAAGAATCTAAACATGAGATGATATTTCAAATTCATCCCACCTCATATCATATCATCCTGCGTACCCAAAGGACCACTAAATCCCACGATCACGATGACGACGATATTAATATTATTATTATTATTATTATTATTATTATTATTATTATTATTATTATTATTATTATTATTAATAAGTAGTGTCGAAAAAAAATTTAAAATAAAATTAAGCTTTACATTTTTATTTATTTATTTATCTTTAAGGATTTTTTTTAAAAAGTGTCATGAAGACAGTCTTTAAGAGTGGATTTTGGTTTATCTTACCAATCAAATGGTTTTCATTTTCATAAACTACATTGTACTATTTATCCAACAAAAAATATTCCACCAATGACCTTATCAACTGCCACTGTGACACTTCTTAAAAGAATTTTTTTTTAAATATATATGGCGAAGGCTTGATAATAGTAAGTGGGTCAGAGTTGACAGATCCAACTTGACATTTAAAGGGCTAGTTTTGGTTTAAATGTTCACTGCAATCAAATAAAAGGGGGTACGGACGGAGGAGCCACTGAAGCTCCAGACCTCTCTGAGCTTACTCACCATACACGTGGACATCAACAGAGCAGCAAGCATTCATAATAATGTAAATGCCAAATTTGACCCAGAATCAAAAGAGAAATATCAATGGTCAAATAAAATTTCAGAGAGTTGTCGGAAGTCAACAAACACAACCATAAATAAGAATACGATCATTCCAGTCATGGTGCATAAGTCATCACATTTTCCGAAAACAAATCAGAGCAAAAAAAATGGAGTTCAGAGAGCTGAGAGAAGTTGTGGAGAAAACAGAGCTAGTTGACGCTCACGCACACAACATAGTAGCCTTGGACTCTTCCTTCGCTTTCATCAATACCTTCTCTGAAGCCAACGGCGACGCCTTATGCTTCGCTCCTCACTCTCTCTCCTTCAAGGTTTATCTCTTACTGTTTTCTGTTTGACTTTTTTTTTTCTTTGATAATGTAGTGATTTAGAGTCATTTAATAGGTTGGTTGAAATCCTTCTGTTATGGAGTTAGTTACTAATAATAACTGCTATTGAGGGATTTGATTGAAGTGTAACTGTACTGGTTTTTGTATGGCAGAGGGATTTGAAGGATATTGCTAAACTATATGCCTGTGAGTCGTCGTTGGATGCTGTTGAAGAGTATCGCAAATCCTCAGGGTTAGACTCTATTGCCGCACTGTGTTTTAAAGCTGCAAACATATCTGCTCTACTCATTGACGATGGACTGAAGTTGGATAAGAAGCATGACCTTCAGTGGCATAAAAAGTTTGTTCCACGTGTCGGTAGAATCTTGAGAATTGAATCTCTGGCAGAGGAGATTCTTGATCAGGTGTTTTTTTTTTTTTTTTTTTTTAAATTATTTTTAGTAGCAGTGTTTCCTCTTGTGTGTGGAGAGCATGATGTTTTGCATTTAACCTTATCTGTTTAGTTATGTAGAGGCAAAAGGCCGGTCTTATCGTAGCCTGAAATTCTGTTTTGTTGTTGAGTTCAATTTTTAATATAGTAGGGTAATGGAAAAGATTATGGCAGTACTGTTATTTTACGAAGGGATTAGTGGGGAAGGAGTTGAAGCAATGGAAACTGCTGGGAGGCCAGTTCCAAACTGAAGATAGTCAATCTGTGTATTTGTACTTATAGCTACTTTGGTGGGGGATATACATGGTTATGCTATGTGATAGTGCCGAGTCACTTAGATTAAGCTGTCAAGTACTTTAGGTCCTTGATCAAGTTGGTTAGAGTATTCCATTGACCTATGATGAGGTCTCTTATAACATGTTAGAAAATGTAGTAGAATGTATATTTTGATAATTTAGAGTTCAGAGGAGGATCTTTTGCATTTAGCTACTGAAAACAGTTGGCCTGAGGGTCTTGCAGATGTGATACATAATGTAAAATGATATTATTTATCTTTTTTGTGTCTATTTACAGGGTAAGCCAGATGGATCTCCCTGGACATTGGATCTTTTCAAAGAAGCATTTTTGGAAAAGTTGAGGTCATATCCTTTTGAGTTGCTTTAGGCATTTTTAAATATGCAGTTTGTGTTCACTCTAGATGTGTGGTGCTTGTTCAATGTGTTTACTGTGAGGTTTCTTTTCCTCTCCTGTCCACTTGGTAAACAGTTGTTGGTGGTTAAAATTGTATTTTGAGAATTGTTATTTTACCATGTTGTCTTCTAAAGATGGTATAATACAGGGCAAGTGTTTTGCTGATTGATTTCCTTAATATCTCGGTTACATTTGCTGATCAAATTGTTGGCTTGAAAAGTATAGCTGCATATCGCAGTGGTTTAGAAATTAATACACATGTAACGATAAGAGAAGCTGAGGAAGGTCTTGCTGATGTTTTACGAGGTAAGTGTAGTATATTGTTGAAAAATTTCTGTTTATGTCAAAATGCGTTAATTGTTTGCTCTTTTCAGCTGGAAAACCTGTTCGCATCACAAATAAAAGTCTTATTGACTGCATTTTCACTCTCAGTCTGGAGGCTGCTGTAAGCTTTGATTTGCCAATGCAAATCCACACAGGGTAATTGAAACCTCCCATGTATGCTTAGATTCATGGCTAAAGATTTAGAGAAAAAAGAATGATAAACCTGAAGTCGAAACTGTTTGGTATTTCTAATATTTCTTTTATGCATTGATGTTCAAGTAAACGTCTATTAAAAACTATGGACACAAAAAATTAATTTTCATCTTCATGTGAGGGAGGGCTACAGCCTGATGTAGCTTGTTCCTTTGATTTCCTTGCATTACTTAGGATTCATGGCACTACTTTTCCTATGAAAAGGCTGTATCAGAATATTGCCAAAAGACTCAGCATAGTTTTTAGAGGGTCACGTTCAACTCATTTTTCTTTTTTGTGTCAACATTAGCTTTGGTGACAAAGATCTGGATTTACGGCAGGCTAATCCCTTGCATCTCCGCAAGGTTCTTGAGGACAAGAGGTTTTCTAAATGTCGTATAGTGCTTCTGCACGCATCATATCCTTTTTCAAAAGAGGCATCATATCTAGCCTCTGTTTACCAGCAGGTATGTTAAAGTGTTCATTGAATCACCTTTCATCCTACAGTTATTTGTTTCTTGTGAAATGTTCCATGAGAATAACTCAACATTCTTACTTTCAGGTGTACCTTGATTTCGGGTTAGCTATTCCTAAGCTTAGTGTACATGGGATGATCTCCTCTATAAAAGAACTACTAGAGCTCGCCCCAGCTAATAAGGTGAAAACATTTGCATGTGATAAATTTTGTAGAGAAAAGAATGTGTTTAATTTACAACACAGTTGTAAACAGTATCATACACAAAGACAACAAGTTTTAGTACTATGTTAAATTCTTTCTAGAGAAAACACAAGATCTTGATCTTTCCTGTAACTATTTCCTAGGATCTATTGAAAGAAGCTATCTATATTTTACTATTAAAAATTACACAACTTTTTTAGACTTTCTTTACCAAAACCTTTTCTTCCTCTTTTTTCCCCCTTCTTTACTCCTTTTTTTTTTAATCTTTTATTTTTATTTAAATTTTATCCTCCTCTCACCAATTTGTTGATTTAAGTACATATTACTATTGTTGTTTCAGTAAATGCTAATATCAATACAGAACTGTCTCTACTTGTAACATACATCATCAGAAACGGTGTTTCTAGTTGACTGATGAGTTAGCATGCTATCTCTTTATAATTTATACATAATTTTCTTATCTTTCTTAAATATTAATGTTAGATGTTAGTAACACTTGCAGGTTATGTTCAGCACTGATGGTTGTGCGTCTCCTGAAACTTACTACTTAGGTTTGTGATGATTGTCATTTTTTTGGACGTCAAGATTAGATTTCACACACACACACAAAAAAAAAAAAAAAAAAAGTGATGTAAGTTTCATATTTGATGAAACTATGCTTATTTACAGCAAACGTTGCCTCAACATACTATTATTTTCCATTTAGGTGCGAAAAGAGCCCGTCAAGTTCTATTCTCTGTTCTTCGAGATGCTTGCATTGATGGTGATCTATCAATTGCTGAAGCAATTGAAGCAGCCAAAAACATTTGTGCTCGAAATGCAGTTCATTTTTACAAAATTAATCTGGATGTTCAGTCACTTGCTTTAAAGGATAGTCTGCTTTCCAACTATGTGAAGAAAGGGACTGATGCTGACGAAGATGTTGCTTCACTTGTTCGTGTTATGTGGGTTGATGCATCTGGCCAACACAGATGTCGTGTGAGTTCTCTTGATATCTGAATTATTTATGGCTCATAAATGTGAGACTTCTCTAACCAGTTAGAATATGAAAGCCCCTGTGGAGTTTGAAGAAATATACAAGAGGTCTTTACTTATATTGTTCTTTGTTTTTTGCTCTGCTAATGATAATAGTTGCCTGGAATATACAAGAAATATGGGATTCCACTGGAATGAGCTTATGGGTAGACAAGCTGCCTTTACTGTGTTACAGTGAGAGAAACAATTTTATTGGGTTTTCTTGATATTCAAATAGTTGCTAATGGAGATATAAAGTGGCCTTAGTTTTGGCTTTCAATTCTTGTTGTACTTTGTAGTAAGTATTGTATTCAAGTAATGTCTACCCACACCTGCAGGTATATTTAGACTAGTTAAGGGAGAATGGCTATTGATGTTTTCTTGTTAAAAATTTTCAGGTCGTACCAACAAAGCGCTTTAACGATGTCGTTACAAAAAATGGTGTTGGCTTGACATTTGCATGTATGGGAATGACTTCAGCTGTTGATGGTCCAGCAGATGAGACTAATTTGACTGGAACGGGTGAGATCAGATTGTTGCCAGATTTATCAACAAGAGTCAGAATTCCATGGTATGCTAGGCACCTTCTGTTCTTAATTTTTTACATGTACTTTTTGGAAGAAATGTTGTGATCTTACTCTCCAGAAACTTAAACAAGTAGGCCTATTCAACTTTCATTGATAGGTTTAGAAAATATGATTACAGCAATTCAAGAGGCCGGACCTCTCCTAGGCACGGGCTGTGTTAATTTCTTGAAAACATAAATGCATTTCCTAGTCCACAACAAATGTACACTCGCTATTAAAATAAACACCATTTTAATACATTGTACTACTGTCACACCCTGTTTTCTCCTCTCCTAAGTCCTCAGAGGCCTTCAACCTGTCAGAAACTGGAAAGTCTGTATTGGTCCAATTGAAGCTTTAATGTTAAATTTCTTCATGCCAAAATTGATCTGATTCAGGATATTTGAGAATCTAATTTACTGTTGAAATCACTCCCTTCTTCAATAGGGGAAAACAAGAGGAAATGGTTTTAGCTGATATGCATCTTAAACCTGGTCAACCATGGGAATATTGCCCAAGAGAGACCTTAAGAAGGGTTACAAAAATTCTAAAAGAAGAATTTAACCTGGTGAGTGAGATGTTTTCTGGCTATGTGAAACTGAAGTGCTTTGTTGTTTAATATCCAATGTTTTGTATGCAGGTACTCAATGCTGGATTTGAAAATGAGTTCTATCTCTTAAAGAATGTTCCAAGGTGTGCAAACTTATAACTCTTGTGCCTTATTTTCATAGGCATAGAAAGCTATATGAAACTCTAACTTAATAATTCAAAATGTTTGAAAAATTATTGCAGTGATGGGAAAGACAACTGGGTGCCAATGGACTCAACACCATACTGCTCTACAGCAGGTTATGATGCTGTTGCCCCGATATTTCATGAAGTTCTTAAAAGTCTTAATTCCTTGAACATTACAGTAGAACAGGTAAGATAAGAAAATTTTCAAGTGTTGATGATGGTTATGTTTACATTATTGAATTATCTTTATTTACTAATAATTCTTTTTTATGATCATCTAGTGGCTAAATATGATTATTACTTGTACCATTAAACGTGAATGTTATAAATTGAAGCTTTTTCTTTGTCTTGTTAACTAGTATTTGCATTTTATGGCAAGTATGGATGTACCTATTCTTTTTTCATCCTTTCTTTATCGGATACGGTCCTCCAGTTTTCTATGATCAATAACGTAGTTTCACTAATTAGAAATATATATTCCCCTGCTCTGCATGTTTCTCTGGATACCCTAGTTGCCTCTCCCCATCCAGATCTCATGTGTGACTATGCAATCTGCCACAATTAGTTTCGAACATGCTTTTATAAATCATTTGTGCTTTGGAACTATTTTAGTTGCATCCAGAAGCAGGGAAAGGTCAATTTGAGATGGCTTTGGCGCATACTGTATGTACAAGTGCTGCGGACAATTTAATATTCACCCGTGAAGTTATAAGGGCTGTTGCAAGGAAACATGGGCTGTTGGCAACTTTTACTCCCAAGTAGGTGCCTCTTTTTCTCTTTTCTTAGCACTGATGCTGTTTGATTTCTCTTATAATCAAAGATGCTTATCAATATATAAGACTCCTTTCATTTCAGGCTAGTTGTTATGCTCATAGGGTAGCCTATTCTGCCAAAACCTTAACCAAATAGCTTTGCCTTTTAAGATTTATATATTTTGGAGTTCTCTTTAACTGCTATATGACTTAGAAGACATTTTCATCGTTTCACACTTGCTCCCACCACCTAAGCTAAGCTTTTGTACAGATTTACATATAGTTTCAGTTATACTCGCACAATATCATGTCCTCGCCTTCCGGATGCAATATTTTTCCTTTTTCTTTCTTTGATTCTGAAGAACATTGATTCTGCTGTATGACACAATTATCCCTTCATTCTTGTCAGGTATGATTTAAATGATATTGGTTCTGGATCTCATGTGCATCTAAGTTTGTGGCGGAATGGGGAAAACGTTTTTATGGCATCAGGTGGTTCTTTCCATCACGGAATGTCTGATGTTGGGGAGGAGTTCATGGCTGGCGTTCTACACCATCTTCCTTCAATTTTGGCGTTTACAGCACCTGTCCCAAATAGGTACTTTCTCATTGAATCCTTAGTTGATGTCAGATGCATACTCTATCTTCATCTAGATTGTAGAACGATCTTCTGTATCATTTTCAAGAGAGATGGTCTTCTTCATTCTCTTTGTTGACATTTTCTAGCTTTTGGTATGTAAATTCATTTCATACTTCTTCATTGGAAGAGGGTTAAACATGTATTATGGATATTCATTCTGAGTTACCTTCCTCTAAAGAACAGATCTCCTTATAATTGCTAAATTTTTCTTGTTCTGCATTATTAGTAAAAACCTTTTTTTATTTTATTAAAATATTAGATGCTCCATTTGCTGTTATAATTGGAACTTTTGCATTTACAGCAAATGGCCTTTCATTTAACATCAGAACTTCTCAGATTGGTAGGTGCTTGCACAAGTGTTCACATTCATAGATCATAAGTTTAAAATTTTAATTATAGCATCACTGAGCCTAGGCCAGATCATCAAAGCCTTTCTCTGTTAATTTTATTTACTCTTCCCATCATGTATGGTATTACAAAATGTGTTTTATCTTTAGGAGTTTGACTCCACTGGTCAATGGTTCATTTCCTGGCAACATATGCTTGAAAATAATATTGTTTTTGCTGGTCTTTAGCTATGATCGAATACAGCCCAATACATGGAGTGGAGCTTACCAATGCTGGGGGAAAGAGAATAGAGAAGCTCCATTACGTACTGCGTGTCCACCTGGAGTTCAAGATGGCTTAGTCAGCAACTTTGAAATAAAATCTTTCGATGGTTGTGCCAATCCTTACTTGGGCTTGGCTGCTATCATTGCTGGTGGCATTGATGGCTTGCGGAAACAACTTCATTTGCCCGAACCCATAGGTATTTGTTTACTATCTTTCATACCACAAACACATTGATTTCTTAGTAACTGTTATAAATCATTCTTGATTCTGCTTTTTGCAGTCTATATAGTGATTCTAAAAAAATTGTTTATTGTTGAAGGAAGGTGTTTATAAGTTTTTACTTTTATAATTAAATCTGTATTGTTTGAGCTAAAGAGATCAAAGATTTTTCATAATTAAGTACTAGTTGATGGATGTTATACTTCAGTATTTAATTAATGCATTGTTCCATATCTATGAAACAGAAGCAAACCCTGCCAGTCTTGATGGAGAACTCAAAAGGCTGCCTGTCTCACTATCGGAATCTTTAGACGCTCTTAAGAAAGATGATATCATGCATGAATTACTTGGTGAAAAGCTTTTGGGTGCCATAAAAGGAGTCCGCAAGGTATGTCTGACATATGGTTTTTGAACTTTTGAATGACAACTGTAAGTTTGCTTGGTGTCTTGAAACATAATAGAAGCATGCTTCTTCTGATTTAAGAAGTATATCACCATATATGTAACTTCAACTATCTGAAATAAGCCAATAGTCCCTCGAAATGATTTATGAGCTATCGTACAGCATAACTCATCAGCATCCGGCTTCTAGAAATCTGATAGTTAAGAATATATAAACTGGTTGAATGCTCTGTTTCACTTCTGCTTCTAATTGTGTGCCTAACAAAAAACTAGTCACATAGTAAATGGGTGAAAGTCTACCTGGGTGCTTTGTTGTACACTTACAAATGCTAAAATCTAACTTTGTTCTTTGCAGGCGGAGATTAATTACTATGCCCAAAATAAGGATGCATACAAACAACTCATTTACCGGTACTGACAGGCTCATGGATCTTCTAATTGCTGAAAATCAGGGCATCACTATGGTCTTATTTTCATCTTAAATTTATGTTTATCTATTATTCTTAAACTTGTAAATTTAGGTGGAAATCGTGTTTCATCCACATAACTTGAGTTCTTTTATGTTCACATCCCATGTCGAAATGTCACATTACTTCTTTCATTACTATTCAAGTGAGACCATTTTAATGCAGATGAATTTCAAATGGTAGATATTAAGATTATGTGGTGAATTATTGTATGGTGTAGAAATTTGAGTTAACTCATGAATGTGCCAAAAATAGCAATAATAAGTGCTATTTTAAAGGAGATGCAAAGATTGTTTGAAGGAGGTAAACTTCTCCTGAATTTCATAGTAACCTGAAAAACATTTCTAATGTTGTAATAGCATACTAAATAAGCATTTGCCAAATAAAACCATTATTGTCCAAATAAAAACAAGTTCAAATAAACAGAGAAATCAAAAACGAAACCGAAATAAAGAATGTTGCCAGTATTGATGAAAGCTTTATCAGGATTATTGTTGCTCATAGCTCTAGTATTACCTTCATGTTCTGGTGTACCATGGAGACATGTAGCTCACCATTTAATAGGACACCATTCTCACGGACGAATTCATAAACGTCCGAAATTAACGTTCAAACCCGGTCCCTGGAAACATGCTCGTGCAACTTTTTACGAAGGAACTAGTACATCATTTGGTATGATTATATTACACAACAAAACCAATTTGTAATTGAACATCTGGTCTGGTCGGTTAAGTTTAAAATGTTGTCATGTTATACACAGGTGGAGCCTGTGGTTACGATGATGTGGAGAAAGCAGGGTTCGGACCAGACACAACAGCAATAAGTACAGTTTTGTTCAACAATGGACAGACATGCGGAGCTTGTTATGAGATCAAATGTGTGAATTCGAAGGATTGTAGATCAGGACAACCATCTCTGTTCGTGACAGCTACAAATCTTTGTCCTTCTGAAGGCTGGTGCGCGCCACCTCAAGAACATTTCGACATTGCTAAGCACTCTTTTCTTCCACTTGCTGAGCATAAATGTGGTGTTGTTCCTGTACAATACCGTAGGTACGTAGGACATGATTAATCTGATATTGGAAAATGTATTGAAGTTGATTAATGTGAATGTGTTTGCATTGCATTGTGTGCAGGGTTCATTGTAAGAGAACAGGAGGGATTCGGTTTCATATAATGGGACATCCTTACTTCAACTTGGTGACTGTAACAAACGTTGGAGGGGCTGGAGATGTGATAGAAATGCATGTGAAAGGTGATCATAAGATTCCATGGACGCCCATGAAGCGAAATTGGGGTCAAAAATGGGAAAGCAATTGCATGCTGGTTGGTGAGTCACTCAGTTTTAGAGTTAGAGCAAGCGATGGAAGATTCTCCACTTCATGGCATGTGACTCCCAAGGATTGGAAATATGGTCAGACTTTCCATGGTAAGAAGAACTTCAGGTAGAGAAACAACATTTCTGTAAATCTATGTAAATATGTTTTTGTAGATCAATGTAAATATGTATGTGTATATATAGTTGATGAGAAGTAAAAATTGGTTGTATCTTTCTGTATATTTGAATGAAAAGATGATAAGTTACAATTTCTTTCTTCTTTTTTATGTTAATGACCCATTTAGGGAGAAACCTGGAAATGGGGTTGAAAGGAGAAAAGATCTAAAATGAGAGATTCAGATCTGCCAAAATATTTGGCTACTATTAAAGGTTTTAGAATAGAATAAAGGTGCTATTATTATGAAATTTGTGGATTCCATAGGCCAAAGAAGACAAATGTCTCACTCTCTCATTTGTTTGTCAATATTGTATATAAATAAGAAGTGATTAGAAATGAAATGTTTGCTGTTTGTCATTACATCTTTGCATGGACTAATCACAAGATACAAAGTTTCTTTTCCCCTTCATTGGTTCTTTGATTCTCGAAGAATTGATCACAAGAACTTAGCCCAATTTGCAGATCTTTTTCCCAGTCGTAAGTGGACATGGCACTTGGAATTGTTGACCATTTGTTACTGTTGGCTTTTGGTTTGTGGTTTAACAAAAAAACAGAGCAAACAAAGAAACCAAAATTATGAACCAAAATATGCAGACTACTACTCTGCAGCTTTTCATTTCAAAATATATAGAGGGAATACAAAGAGATAAACTTAACATCTAAGATAACATCATTACATATACTTTTCCAATACGGTAGAGTATGGGTAATCATAAAACCAAAAACTATACTCTAGCCTTGTCATCATTACAGTAAAACATCATTACTTCAACACTCCTCCATGATGTTTTTGCTGGAAACACCAAGCATAAATCTCAAAGTTTCAAACCTCTGTTTTGGCAATGCTTTTGTGAGAAATCTCTGACTTACAATGCTCCAATCTGATCTGCTTCTCCTTCTCAGCTTCCCTCACAGCATGATACTTAATCTTGATATGCTTGGTTCTACCATGAAAAACCGGATTTTTTGCCATAGCTACAGCTGACTGGTTGTCACAAAACACCTCTGTAGCTTCTTCTTGTTCCTGTTTCAAATCAGATAATATTTTTCGAAGCCAAACAACTTGATTCGCAGCAGCAGCAGCTGCTATATACTCTGCTTCAGCAGTTGATTGGGCAACCGAATCCTGCTTCTTTGAGTTCCAGCTAAATGCACCTGAGTTTAAAAAGAAAACATAACCTGATGTGCTTTTCATGTCTTCAAGTGAACCAGCCCAATCGCTATCGGTATAACATATCAGCTTCAACCCATTTGATTTTTTGAACCAGATTCCATAGTCAGCAGTTCCCTTGATGTATCTCAGCACCCTTTTTGCAGCTTTGAAGTGCAACTCACTTGGACACTGCATAAATCTAGACAATAACCCAGCTGCAAACATTATATCAGGTCTTGTTGCTGTCAAATACAGCAAACAACCAATTAAACTTCTGTAAACTCCTCCATCAACCTTACTTGCTCCATCCTCTTTGCTCAATTTCTCATTCTGCACCAGAGGAGTATTCACAGACTTCGAATTCTCCATGCTGAATTTTTTCAATATTTCATTTGCATATTTCTTTTGACAAATGAAAATTCCAGCTTGTGTTTGATAAACCTCCAAACCAAGAAAATAGGACATCTCACCAAGATCAGTCATCTCAAACATCTTCCTCATATCCTTCTTAAACTTCTCAATCAAAGTTGAATTGTTTCCTAACACAAGCAAATCATCAACATACAAAGAAACAATTAAATGATCACTAACCTCAGTTTCACATAAAGAGTATGTTCATTCATGCTTCTACTAAACCCAAGACTTCTCAAATAATCATCAATTCTGCTGTACCAAGCTCTAGGAGCTTGTTTCAATCCATAAAGCTTTATGAAGCTTATACACCTTATCACCATCTGCTGATTTTTGAGAACCTTCTGGTACTTCAACATATACATCTTCCTCAAGAACTCCATTTAAGAAGGCGGACTTCACATCAAGTTGGAAAATTTTCCAACCATTTTGAGCTGCTAAAGCAATTAACAGCCTTATTGTATCATGTCTTGCCACAGGAGCGAAAGTTTCAGTAAAATCAACCCCATATTCTTGTGAGTAACCTTTGACAACTAACCTTACTTTGAGCTTGTTGATAGAACCATCAGAGTTGTGCTTGACTTTGAAAACCCATTTCACCCAATCACTTTCTGGTTTTCTGGTCTGTCAGCTAAACTCCATGTTTCATTCTTCTCAATCATATTCAGCTCCTCTTACATGGCAGCTTTCCATTCTTCATTTTTAGAAGCTTCAACATAACATGAAGGTTCCAAAACAGCAATATTACATCTGTTATATATATCAGCAAGTGATCTGGTTCCTCTCACAGCAATTTCATCATCTGAATCTGAGTTGTCTTCTGCTTGATCAAAAGACCCTCCAACTTCTTGTTGTTCAACAGCTTCTTTCTCACTTATATCCCAACTCCACTTAGCATCCTCATCAAATTTGATATCTCTGCTAACTAACACCCTTTTGGTCTCCACATCATATACTCTGTAGCCTTTTGAAGCTGAACTATAACCAACAAAAATCCCAACAGCAGCCTTCTTATCAAGTTTGTCTCTTTTAACACTAGGTACATGTGTGTAACAGAGACTCCCAAATATTCTCAAATGCCCAACTGCCGGTTTCACTCCATACCAAGCTTCAAATGGAGTCTTTTGAACAGCTTTAATAGGCAGCCTGTTAAGTAGATACACTGCTGTGTTTACAGCTTCTGCCCAGAAGCTTTTTGGCATTCCTTTCTCAAAAAGCAAACATCTGGCCATCTCCATAACAGTTCTGTTTTTCCTTTCACTTACTCCATTCTGCTGAGGAGAGTAAGGTGTTGTTAACTGATGATGTATGCCCGCTTCAACACAGAATCTGTCAAACTTGTTAGAGGTATACTCAGAACCGTTATCTGATCTCACCACTTTGATGTTCCAATTTGATTGATTCTCTACCAAGATTTTAAACTTGGAAAATACACCAGCAACCTCAGATTTTGCTTCAAGAAGTATACCCAACAAAATCTAGTAAAATCATCTATAAATAAGATGAAATACTTACTTCCGTTAAGCGAGGCTGTTGAATGGTCCACATACATCTGAATGAACCAACTGAAGTTTTTCCGTAGCTCTCCACGCTCTGTTACTCGGAAATGGCAGCCTGCTTTGTTTCCAAATTGACATACTTGACACACTTTGATCCCATCACCAGTGATTAGAGGCAGATCTTGAGTAAAGCATTTTTGATGTGAATGCTTGAGTGCTGCAAAATGAAAGTGACCAAATCTTCTATGCCATAGAGTAGATTCATTTGCCGATGTGTTACTAACATGAAAACTGGTCTCTTGCCATTTGATTGGGAACCCTTTATCTCTCATATTTATAGTCATCAGCTCACAACCATTTTGATCAACGATAGTGCAGGACATATTATGGAAATGCAAAGAGTAATTCTTTTCAAGCATTTGACCCACACTCAACAAACTGATACTAATCTCAGGCACAAATAACACATCAGTTATGTATTTTTACCTTTTGACGTCTCTACTGCAACTACGCCTCTGCCTTTGACATCAAGTAAATCTCCATTTCCAACCTTCACTTTTGACTTGTATGATTCATCTAACTCCTTAAAGTTGCTCACATTTGGTGTCATGTGATTTGTACACCCACTGTCAACAAGCCATGTATCTGTTGTAGTATTATTTGTTGCATAACATGTAGCAACAAATAACTCTTCAACTTGATGATGTTGCTGCTGATTTTTTGATGAGCGTGTCTGCTGTCCCTGCTGCTCATTTTTCCTTTTACATACTCTCTCAACATGGCCAAACTGCTTACACGATCTGCATTGCACATTCGGTCTATACCAGCAATAGTTATCTGAATGACCTTTTCTCTTGCAGTGAGAGTATGGAGGATAATTTTTCTTACCTCCATTTTTAAACCCAGCTCTACTGTCTTGACCTTCATTCCTCTCCTTGTCTTTCTTGTCACCAAACTGCTTCTTATCACCAACTTGAGCTTTCCCCTTTTGCTTTGCGAGTAAAGCTCCTTCAACTGGTTTTTCTTGTCTCATAGATCTCCTTTGCTCTTGAGCTTGAAAAGCATGAACAAGCTCAGACAATGAAATCTTTGTCAAATCCTTTGAGTCCTCGAGAGAATATATTTTAGACTCAAATTTCAGGCAGACTCACCAGAACCTTCTCAACAACTCTCTGGTCTGATAAATCTTCACTAAGCAGTCTGATTTTATTGACAACTTCTATGAGTCGATCTGCATACTCTTTAATGGTTTCATCATTTTCATCCTCAAAACTTCAAACTCTCTCTTGAAGTTCAAAATCTGCATTTGCTTTGTCCTTTCACTACCCATGTACATCTCTTGTAGTTTATCCCAAGCCTCTTTTGGAGTTTCACAAGTCATAATCCTTGTGAAAATTGTTTCTGATACTGCAGCTTGTATATATGACAGAGCTTTTGGAGATTTTGCAACTTCTTCTTCATGGATTCTAATTTGGTTGAGAGTTGGATTCTCTCCCAAAGGTAATACTTGCTTCTCTGTTTCAACCCATTGCAAACCACAACTCTCAAATGAGTTTTCATTTTCACTGCCCAAACTTGATAGTTTTCACCATTGAAGGTGGGGAGTGGTGGAGCAGATGTGTTGTTGGTCGTCATGTGTTTGAGTGTAAAGAAACCTTACTTGTTTTCTCTTTTGAAATCACAGGCCCTCTAAGATTAGAAGTGCTCTGATACCAATTGTTGGCTTTTGGTTTGTGGTTTAACAAAAAACAGAGCAAACAAAGAAACCAAAATTATGAACCAAAATATGCAGACTACTACTCTGCAGCTTTTCATTTCAAAATATATAGAGGGAATACAAAGAGATAAACTTAACATCTAAGATAACATCATTACATTTACTTTGGGTAGAGTATTATAATATAATACTCTAGCCTTGTCATCATTACAGTAAAACATCATTACTTCAACAGTTACCATTTAGCTATTTATATTAATCCTAATTTATGGAGTCCTCGTCCTCCTTGTCATTAAGTTCTTTATCTCTGCTATCTGCACGTTCCTTCTATAATAACTTCTTTAATTTGTCAGTTGTGTTTAGCTTTAAGATTTTATCAAATACTGTGTTATAGATTTCTTTTACCTGTGATAATAAATTTAATTCATAAAAGGGAATTAGAATATTGCAGCTCGTTAGAGAGAATCTAATCTACAAAATTTTTATATAATTTATTATTATTATTATTATTAATAGCGATAGACCTTTAAGTAAACTACAACAAAAAATAAATAAGTAATTCTAATCCTAATTTACTTTAAATATTTTTAATATTTTTACTATACTTAATGAAGAATTAATAATAGAAAATTATAAATGGTTAAATTAAATATTATAACTTAAAATAAATTTAAATCAGTAAAACACCCCTAACTCTATTTTTATTTTTAAGGAAATTTATAAACATGAATTTGACAATTAATAATCATAAACTGGAAGTTGATATCAACTACCAAAACCACTTTTCGGAACCAACTTACTGTAGCCTAAAAAAAGCACGACAAATGTAACAATATAATAACCAAACATAACCTTGTATACGCACCTGCTAAATCAGCCCTCTAATTTCCTGATATAAACCTGTTTAAACAGACAAAGAAACCAAAGCATGCGCAGAAACACTAACCGGAAACAAAAATGTTATCATCGTGGATGAAAGCTTTGTTAGGGACATTAGTGCTTATAGCTCTATTGTTTCCTTCATGTGATGGACACGGACACGGACACATAAGAAAACACCATTCTCGTAAAAGTCACAGGCCACATTTCAAGCCTGGCCCTTGGAAGAAGGGTCGTGCAACATTTTATGAAGGAAGCGCCACCTCCTTTGGTATGATTGTCATTATAATAATGTATATATAACGAAAAAGGAATAATCATGTGTTGCTTGTGATGCAAGGTGGAGCTTGTGGTTACGAAGATGTGGTGAAAGAAGGGTTAGGGTTAAACACGGCATCGGTGAGTACAGAAATGTTCAAGAATGGACAAACGTGCGGAGCTTGTTATGAGCTCAAATGTGTGAATTCTCCGGAATGCAAGCCTGGACAGCCTTCTCTGTTCCTCACGGCCACCAACCAATGCGGGGCCTGGGGCTCCCCACCTCTTGACCATTTCGACATTGCTAAGCAATTCTTTAGTACACTCGCTGAACACAAGGCTGGGGTTCTTCCTGTGCAACATCGCAGGGTTTCTTGCAAGAGAGTTGGAGGGATTCGATTCACGATAACAGGAAATCCTTCGCACAATATAGTGTCTGTATCAAACGTAGGAGGAGCTGGAGATGTTATAGAAATGCATGTGAAGGGTCATCACAAGCTGCCATGGACACCAATGACGCGAAGTTGGGGCCAGAAATGGATTACTCCTTGCATGCTGGTGGGTGAGTCGCTCACTTTTAGAGTAAGAGCTAGTGATGGAAGATTCTCCACTTCATGGCATGTAGTTCCCAGGACTTGGAAATTTGGTCAGACTTTTATAGGTAAAAACTTCAGGTGAACAAAAGAAACAACAGTTCTGTGGATATCAAATATAGAGACACATGTTTTAGCTATGCGGGAATCATCTTATGTCAACAGAGATGAACCAAATTATATATAAACAAAGTGAAATATAATCAGTAATAAGTTCATACAACAGACCAGCATTTTACTATTGATTTAGAAAAAATTGGACCTTTTATCCAGTTCATATATCACTCTTGACATATTGTACAAACATAAATAATCAGCACTACTCGAGTACTGCCTGTTTTCGCTCTATATTACCTGCTTTGAGCAGCTCTATATTACCTGCTTTGAGCAGAAAAATTGAACGGCATATGTTAAAAGGAAAAATTAACGATCCCAGCTTTCATTCTAAAACTACATGCTTTGAGCCGAGAAATAGAAACAAAATTTATGCCTTCATTTTGATGATTAGCCAAAGGAGACTAGTCTTCATATCACCACAGTAATCACTGAGCCAATATATGCCTCTTGAATAGGTCAGTTTCGCTGATACTTGGGCAGAGTTAAAAAAATATAATATATATCTCTCATGCTGAGTTAAATATTGTAATAATCACTCATGTCCAAGCATGTACATCACTTGATTTTTTCTGCTTTTTCTTCTTTCGTTTTTCTGCTTTGGTCTCTGCTCTTGCTTCTACTCGTTTAGATTGCTCTGCCCGGATTGCTTGCAATTTCTCCTTAGCATCATGGAACAGTGCGTCTGATCTCATAGCCATCAATTGCTGTGTCATAAGACAAAAATTTACATCTCAGCCCCTTTTTCTGCAAAAGAAGTCTAAGGATCTGTTAAATAATTATAAACTCACCTTGAGATGATCCATGGCTGCAAGATTAAATCCAAGAGTATCTTTGCATTCCTGGCACAAGATCAAATTTCAATACCATCAATAAACAAGTTTTAGTTCTCAAATTCCATCTCATTGATTTATATAGCCATCTAATTGAAAGCTGTATATATAACACACATACACACTAAGACTAAGGAATTAACTTTTGCAGAATTTAACCATCAAATTCAAATGAGGTAATACAAAGCTTACAATACAAAGAGTGACAATAAAAACTTATATTTAAATCACATCAGATAAATATACTGCTTAACTGTGAATCAAACAAGAAAATAGTCATCTGCAAGCCAAGTTTACTAATAAAATCCTATATATCTGCATTCTACAGCATAGTTTCTTACATAATATCTCAATTTCAAAATAGAAATCCCAGCAAGCATTTTGCATATTCATAATATAGAACACTGTTACCTTTACTCTTGCGTAAAGAATGTCTTTGAGAACACTCAAAACAGGTCTAGCAGCTGGGGTAGTGATTAACTGATGATGATGTATCTGAAGGAGTACAGTAGCAACTCTGCAAACAAGTTCAACCTATACAAAAGGCATAATAGGGTAAATGATTCACTTTATACACAGACATAAGGCAGCATGACAAATGAGCCCACAAGACATTTAGATTAAAATTGAAATAGAAATAGAAGTTTATGACTAGCATCTTCACTAGCAGGAAATTTAATAAACAATGGTCACAAAATTTCATAAGCGCTGAACAATATATTAAGAGACAGCAGAAATCAAATAATAAAATGAAATATGCAATAACCTTATCAGGATTTAATGTCCAATCCTTCAAATAAGAGAGCAACTTCAAAGCATCTGAGAATGGCAGCGCCTGCATTAAAAACATAAAATCAACCAGATGTTAGTTAACTGAAAGAATGGGAAAATTTAAGAACTTACTAATATAGGAATTAACATAATAATAAGTCATCCAAAAACTTCATTATTGAAGGCAATGCTACTTTGTCTTTATACAATTTTCTGTTACAACAGAACAGTCCCAAATTCTCAAGGCATAGGAATCTAAGAAGATGCAGGTTAACTTGGAAGACAACCCTGGTCAATTTAAAGATCAATGCATGATTAAGAAAAATGTCTAAAACCACACTAGAACATCTTCATCATAATAATCAACACAAACCTATAATACTTTGCTGTGGGTAACAATTTTCATTTTTCCTTTTTCAACTCAATCAAAAAACATATGCGCTAAAATGGCATGAAAAATTATACAATGCCACTTGCTTACCAGCAATGTCTGCTCCAAATCATTTGTGTTAACACTTGAAACTGCACGCAGAACATAATCAGATGCAGAGAGTCCAAGCATTCTGACATCAGGTTGAAACTCAGAAACAGCGCCCCTGATTTTTTCCTCCTAAAATGAAAAAATAACAACATATAGATCCAATATATAAGCAGTATATCACAATGTAGCTGTCCCTATATTTATTAAAATGATTAATTCTCCACAGTAAGATCAAAGCATCATTTATTTCACACAAACTACTATGTGCAACAAAGGGGCAAATACCTCTAGCAATCAAAATAAAAGAGTGAGTTTCATATGAAACCAACCATTATATCAACCTTTCATTCCTTAAATAAGATCTTCAGTTTTATAAGGATCTCTCATCCAAGATTAGATGTTCAGATTCATCAGAAATTACACACAACCAAGTCAACAGAAACTATGTTGTTCTTACTAAATTTCAAGTAGAGTGGAGAAGGCAGAGTTTGGTAAACCAAGGCACAACATAAACACACAATATGGATATTTCATTATTTCACGATAACGGAGCTGATCATACAAAGGGTACTGAGTTATTGCACCTATTAAATAAAAGAAAAACAAATATACCTCATGTTTAGCAAGCCGTTCTAATTCTTCATCAGCAATATCTAGGGCTTCAATAATTGCATCAGTTGCTGTAATGGTTTCTTGGGTTTTTTTCCCTGCCAAGGCTACTGCACCTTCTTCTGGGAGCTCTTCTTTAGGCCCATACCTATTTTCAAGAGCTGAATCCAAATCAGACTCAAACATCTCTTCCAGTCTCTTTTCTTTTTCTTCCTGCAGATTTGAAATGTCTTAGGCAAAGGTACATTTCTCCTGATATTAAACATGTGGCGGAAAATATGAATTACCTCAATGAAAAACGGCTCCTCCGTACGATCCCAACGACGTATTGATCGATCATGAGAACCTGTGACAATGAAATCTCCCCGGCTGCTTACTGCAAGACACCAAACATCAGCATGATGTCCCTCAAGAGTTAACAACAACTCAAATTTATCTGCATCCCAGTATTTCACAAGGCGATCTTTGCCAACACTGAACATGTAATGGGTGTTGCGCACAAATTTCACAGCCATTACACTGCACAGAAAGAAAGAACATATTAGCAACATGAAAGAAGGATCTTCCCACCCATAAATTAAATCTTTTATACATATCATTTCTTTATATTAACACTGCACCTATCAGAATGAGCAAAAATGGATTTGTGGCAATCACCAAAATCCAAACCCCAAATCTTCAAATTTTTGTCTGCAGAGCCAGTCACTAGAAGATCCCCGTCTGATGAAATATCCATACATAGCACAGGCAGCTTATGGCCATACAACGAGAGGAAGAATTTGAGTGAATCCACAAAAAACACCTGAAAAGAAAGGTAGCGCAAATGCATCAGAATATGATAATATTGGAACCCAGCCCTTGAAGTTATAACTTAGTTCACTGAATTTGAAGAAAAATAAACATAGTGCAACTTAAGTGACAAAACGTACTATCCAGATTCAGATAGGGTCATTCAGCACAATAAAACAAAATCTAAAGGGATACGAAAAGGAAGATAAAGAAGATATCAACGAAAACTGGCCATGATTAAAATTGCAGCTAGACTCAAAAGATATCACAGAATAAATTTTGGCAATTTTATGAATAAGATGAAAGAATAAAACACAATAATAATAATAATAATAATAATAATAATAATAATAATAATAATAATAGAAGCTGAGTACAAAGAGCAGACTGTATGAGGTAGAAAAAGGCAATTGATAATTTATGAATAAGATTAAAGAATAAAACCAAAATATAATCATACAATATGAAAACAAAGTTTAGACTAGGTGAGGTAAAAAAGCAATGTACCTTCACTGTGCAATCCAAAAGTGCAACAGCTATGTATTTTGAATCAGGACTCATAACAACAGCTAGAACATCATCATTCATCTTTGTTGTTCTAACATTTAACAAACTAAGAGGCTTGGCGTCCTGCAAACCATACAAAACCAACCTGGTGTTACAAACATATCGAAAATGAAAGAAGCAAGAATTTTGAAGCATAATTCAGTACCTACATTCTACAGCAGACTACTTTATACAACTCCACATTTTAAACAAAGAACTACATACGAACTTCAAAAGGGAAAAAAAAAAAAAAGAGTCAAAAAATATAGAGACCACCACAGCATCCAAACAAGAAAAATCCATTAAACAATATATCTCTTTGGTAACACTTCAATTTCAAATTAATGAGAAAATTCAAACTTGAATATCTTTAACTTATACTTCTAATAAATATATCTTCAAGTTAGTGCCAACAAGTAGTTTACTTCATCAAGGTATCATAACCTTTTACACTACTTAAATCGAACAAATCCATCAAATGCGTCTATATCTCCTTTTATCTCACACAAAATAGATATTTATGTGGATCTCCAATACAAGGAAATTAAAGGAAAAGGGAAAATTTTTAACCGTTTTCAACACAGGATATAATACTCTAGTAGACAGGATATAATACCTATATTCAAACACCATCCACAAAATAAACAAATAAATAATTGAGAACAGATATTAACTTAAGGATATTAGGATTGATTAGGAGAAGTAAGCAAAACATACTTGACTAGTTTTTTGTTTGACATGATACTCCCAAAACTTAACATCATGATCAGCACTTCCAGTGACAAAACCATCTTCATCTGGAATTGGAGCAATCCACTGGATAGTGCCTCCATGAGCTTCCACCACTTCAAGACAAGTGCCACTCCCAATATCAATGACTTCGATAGTTCCATCTTTTGTTCCAACAAATGCATACTTGTTATTAGGAGTGATCATGCCACATAGACCATATCCAGAATCAATTGTTCGAAGGCATGAACCAGTGCTAGGATTCCAAATTTTTACAGTGTTGTGACTTGTTGACATCAAAAGAGTGTTGTCAGCACTAAGTGTCACACTTCTGACATCAGAACGATGTCCCTGAAGATCGATGGCAAGAGATTTTGTGTTTGAACCACTCTCGACAGAATAAAACTCCAACATATTATTGTTCAAAGACAGTGCTAAAGAAGCCAATGAACTCTTTGGAGTAGTGGGAGAAAACGAAATAGAAGTTATCTTTTTACCGGCTCGAATTATTTGAAGAAGTTTAAAAACGTCAGAGACTGTAACCACAGGGTTCTTTTGATCTTCTTCAGTTTCAGTTCCAAGAGTGGAAATTCCATTTTCAGTTAGTTCAACTGTCCCTTTGGCAGATTTCTTTTCCTTTTTCCTGTGAATCCTTCGCTTAGCTTTACGTTTAGCTTCAGCCTCATCCAATAGGCGGAATATTTCCACTGTTTTCCCTGCCACTTGACAAGCAAGCAGATTACCAGACTTATTGAAGCGCACAGTTGCAACCCTATCCTTACTTTGCCGCCGAACTTCACCGAAGTGCTTTAAAACTTGCCATTTCTCTTGCGAGGACACATCCCCGTTGCTTACAACCTCAGGTACAGATCCTCCATCATCTAACTCATGCTTAACAGTGTAAAATCTTAGTTCCAAATCTCCTGAACCAGTGACCAAGTACCTTTGTTCAGGGTCAACATCAATAGACCATATCTCACTATGATGACCACTAACTATTTGCACGCAATGCTGTGTCTCCAGATCCCAAACTCTTAAAAACTTATCCTTAGAAGCACTAACAAGCTTCTTACCAGAATCCAAGAAGACAAGGTCTGTGACCTGGAGCAGCATATCAACAAACAAACGAATAAATTTATAGGATAAACTGAAAGAAACATTAAGTTAATATTAAACTGCAACAAACCTGATCACGATGCCCGCGAAGGCGAAAAAGGCCAGTCTCGCCAACAACATCCCACAATATGACATCATTATCCTTGCTTCCAGACGCAAGCAAAGAACCAGTATCATTGTATCGTAAAGCAGTAACAGCACCTTTATGTCCATTTAATGTAGTCTCACAGGTTCCTTTTTCACAGTCCCAAATTCTTATACTACCATTTGTATATCCACAAGCTACCTACAATACATATACAAAACATTAATAACTTATTCACATTCAGATTTATGATTGAATTTGAGAGAGAGATAGAGAAAGAAGTACCAGAGATGTATGAGAGGAGGCTATGGCGGTGACGGCGATGGAAGGACCGGCGCGAGAGAAATCGGAGGTGGTTGCTAGGGTTTTGACGCAGACGCCTTGACGGACATGCCAGACGCCGACCTTCTCGAGAGCAGGAGCGAGGAGATGCTTGCCTGAACTGTCGTACGTGATGTTAGAATCGACGGACACGATCACTCCAAAGGCGGCCGCCGGTTCGTAGCGTAGGTAGGCCTTCACCATTGCCGCTCAATGTCGTTGCTCCTCCAGGCGGGGTTTTTCCCAGGGTTTAACTTCTTTTTATTTCTATTATGGGCCGAATTTCAAGCCCAACAACTAATGTCTCTTGCTTCGTCAATTTCTCGGATCCTGAGGCTTTTTAAGTTCGCTTATACTGTCCCTGTAGCTCAGTTACATGGTATTTGTTAGACATTTTTAAATAAAGTGATTTTTCCTGTCAATTTAATTATTTGTTTTTCAAGTATAATAAAAATCAAATATTTTAGTAGAACACAAATTAGCCTTATAAAAACATAGCAAAACAAGAAGAAACAGGGCTTAACAAGCAGCCAGAATATATATATTAAACTTAAAACTTAACAAAAACTTAACTGTACAGCCAAAAGCAGCCAGAGAGATAGCACAAAACAATTTCTTGACCTCCTTTACAACAATATTCTTCTTGGAAACTCTATTAGTCACATGGAGGTGTTATGAAATTTTTATAATTCTCCTTTGAAGACAAAGGAATGAACTTAAACAAGATTCTACAGAACTACATGTTATTGTTACTACATTGCAGGAGTTATTTAATTAATCAAATACTTCTGAAATATCATTAAAAAAAATATTAAACTAACAAAAAGTAAATTCACAACCATCAAAACACCAGAAATTCAACCAAACAAATACATAACACTATAATTCTCGTACTGATACAATGGCAGGACTTGACATTAGTTGAACATGGCCACATAACCACATTCACAAAACACAAGTTCCATCTCTTATGAAAAGAGAATTGTAAACCAAGAAAGAGGCTACTGGGAAACAAACGTTAATATACAGCCAAAAACAAAAGAAACACAAAGGGAAGTTTATACAGTTTTCACCTACAGGTAGAGTCATGTCTATGAGGCAGCAATATTAACATGTCCATCTATTTTCAAATGCCTATAAGCACAGTACATATAATTCAGTAAGATATATGAAAATGCAGAGCTACCCTCAATGCCATTAAAGTCATTAGTATATACATGAAAGTCGAAACGATTTTGTATCTAGCACAGAAGTAAAGATGGGAAGCTATCATGCTATTTAACAATTGAACTATGAGAATTTCAGGAACAATCATACCATTCTTCTTTGACTGGGCAGCTTTGAACTTTGAGTGAAAATAAGCAGCAATCTGCACCAAAACGAAAACCATTAATGTTTAGAATTCCAGTCAACCAGAAATAAATAACTATAGTGAATGCTTCTTTAGGAACTTAAAAAAAAAAAAAAAAAAAAAAAAAAAAAAAAAAAAAAAAAAAAAAAGCACTTTGACGAGGGTACCCAGAGATTGACACAATTTACTCATCACAAACTAATTTCACCCCACATCACAGACAGCGTCAAACAAACACTAAAAGCCAAACCATTAAGGTTGCACCACAGAACGAGTAAACACCAGACACCAAAGCTTCCCAGAAAGCACATTAAATAAAATCGACACCAACCGACTTCAATTGGCACTAAATTATACACAGGAAGATGAATAAAAAGATAAAGAATGAAAAAATAAAAAACGAAAGGAAAGCAGAGAACTTACCAGAAGAACACGGGAACACGGCCTTGGTTAATTTGCATCAATCCAGAAGAACAATTTGAATTCAATCCCTAACAGATAAAGACGAAGAAGGAGAATGACAGTAGCAGGTTTAAACAAAGAGGCACAAATGGAAAAGTGAACAGTGAAGCAATAGGAGTTTTTTATAAAATATTTTTAATATTTAAATTTTATTAATAAAACACTATTTTAATAATTAGAACATATTTAAAAACTCTCCATATCGTACTAGTAATATAAAAATATTTTTTAAAAAAAATGTTTGATACAAATTTTAAAATAAATGTTATAAATCTGATTTTCTATAATAAAAGGTAGATGAGCATATTGATTTAATTATATTTAATTATAAATTAGTTAGGTTTTAGTTAAATTAAATAATATTCATGCGCGATGCGTATATTAAATTTAATAAAAATATTTTAATTAAAAATTATCATAACTTCAGATAAATAATAATAAAAAATTATTTATATAAAAATTAAAAAGAATATTGTTAAATTAAATATATATATATGATTTTATGGCGTAATAAATAATGTAAAAAAAATAAATCTATTATAAGTTGTAAATTTGATATACGTATATCTTTTTTTTTTTTAAATGAGTCCAAAAGATGACCAATATTTTTTTTAAAAAATAAATAAATAAAAAGATTTAAAATTCAATTCCAAAATTGAAGTCCTTGAGTAAGAGTGGAATTTAATCTCTACAGCAAATAAATAAAAAAAAATAAAAAATAATAATAATTCTAAATAATTAACCATCACAATTTTGATAAAAGAAATTATTTATAAAAATTTATTTAAAATTAAAATTTAAAAAGTTAAAATAACTCATCATTTATCTTCTTACTATACTTACCTTTTCAATATAATCAAATATAGATATTAATTTTAAAAAAATAATATCAATGTTATTCTTAACTAAAAGAAAATACTTTATACTTTCTCTTATTTTAATTTTTTAAAAGAAATTGAAGATTAAAAAGAAAAATAATTTCAAATTGGAATTTAGTTTAAATATTAAATTAATAAATTTATCTTTTATTTTCTATTTTTTTATTTTGAATTAAATTAAGGTTTATTTACTTTCATAAAAAAATTTTAATTAGTCCGTGATATTATAAAAAAAATATTTTTAATTCTCTTAAAACATTATTATTATTATTATTATTATTATTATATTTGCTTACGTAACTTTTCATGTTTGATTTAAAAATCCTTATATATATATTATAAACTTTATTTATTTTAACTTATTTCTAAATTAATTCAAATAAATATTTTATATAGTTGTATTTATTTTTTTTATTATTTATCAAGTTATTATTTATTTAATTTTACTTATCCAATTATTTATCTTGAATATAATGTGAATAGATACAAAATTTCTTTTCCCTTCATAATTGAATGATATTTTTTTTTTTTTTTTAAAAATACATCTCAATTTACTAATATCTTATTAAAAATTATTTTTCCCTATCAAATTAATGTATTCAAACCAATTAATTATACAATCAATTTAATATATTTTTGTAATGTTTCTGTTATTCATTTACATACTTTATGTTAGTAATTTAGACTTTCTATTTTCTTCTAGATACTATTAATCACTTCCACGTTTTTATCATTGACTATTGAGAATTCAAAAAACCTCTTCACTTCATTCTCCATCAACAAAAGCTCTTCTTCATGACCTTATAGTCTGAATTCTATGCCGTCATCCAGACCTTTATCTTAATCACATCCAATTCACTCGAATTTGGATTTAAGGTACAGGTCAGTTATAAGACAACAACAGCAACGAAGGTGATGTACGGTAACAAGTTCGGGAGAGGAGGTGAAAATGGGGTTTAAAATTATGAGATGTGTAATGTGGATGATGATTGACACTATGTTAAGGAACTAAGAGTGAGTTAATTTCTTTGTTAAGTTAATTTCTTTTATTTAGCATAATTGTTGACTCCTTGATGATGAAGACAAAGTTATTTAGTTTTTATATAATCTGTTAGATAAAAATAAAGTTATTTAGTTTTTTAGATGAAGACAAAGTTATTTAGTTTGTATATAATCTGTTAGATGAAGACAAAGTTATTTAATTTATTTAATCTGTTAGATAAAGTTATTTAGTTTTTATCTGTTAGATAAAAATAAATTTATTTAGTTTTTTAGATGAAGATAAATTTATTTAATCTGTTAGATAAATAAAGTTATTTAGTTTTTTATCTGTTAGATAAATAAAGGTATTTAGTTTTACTAAACTACTCAATCGTTAAAATTATTAAATATCTTAATAGACAGTGTTATCTTAACAAATTAACTATGATTAGAAAAGATAGATTTTGTTAGATTTTATTTTATTTTGCAGGTTATCAAGATTAAGTCAAATTGTGATATCTTCATCAGATTTGAGAAGATTTCTTATTCCTTCTTTTCTGCAACTTCATCAAACGTCTATATTTTTGAAGTCTCTATTTAAAGCAACGTTGAAGTGCTTTAGAACAACAAGAATTACTTGAACTTTCTACCAAAACAATAAAGGGATTTGTCAAGCGCTCAAGATTTTTTCATTCTCTCTACAAGTTTAATCATCTTCTACTACTCTGCATATTTTATTTTTGTTAAATTTTGATTATTACTTAGAGAGTTGTTTATTACTGTTAAAAGAAAGAAATTAGACGTAGATTATTTATATTAAATTGGGTTGCTAGTATTTGTAGCAGGGTGCTACGGGTTATAGAAGAAAAGGGTAAGTCTTCTAGGATTGTACTAGAACCCTAAGGGAACAATATAAATAAAATTAACGTCTAAATCCTACGGGTTTAAAGAAACCCTTAGGCGGAGAGTAGGCCGTTTTAACGACCGAACTTCGTAACAAATCACTGTGTTCCTTTTTATTTATTTTGTTACATGCTTTATTTTTATATCTGCTTCAAGACCTTGAATATATAATTAATTCTATTTATCCGCGATTATTTGTAATACTCTATTCACCCCCCCTCTAGAGTATTATTTTCCTACTTATAACTTTCAATTAGTATCAGAGCTTGGCTCAACAGTTGTGAACTAACCTTCCGTTGAGAATTGTGTAGGGAAATTATCCATTATGGAATCTGCAGGAAGTGGTGGATTTGCTCAAGGAAGATCAATAAACAGACCTCCTCTGTTTGTTGGGAACAATTTTCCTCACTGGAAGTCTCTAATGAAGATGTTCATTATTGATCAAGACATCGAGCTATGGGAAATCATCAAGAATAGACCAAAGATTCCAATGACCATCATAGACGCTGACACTTCAAAACCAAAAGAAGAATCGAATTTCACTCAAACTGACACTGAACTTATCTCTAAAAACTTTCGTGCTATGAACTTACTTTATTGTTCTTTAAGTGCTGATGAATTTAATCGTATATCTTCTTGCAATTCAACCAAAGAAATTTGGGACAAACTAGTGGTTACATATGAAGGAACTAGCCAAGTTAAAGAATCAAAGATCAGTATTTTCATGCGACAGTATGAACTGTTCATGATGAAAAGTGATGAATCCATCAAAGAGATGTTTACAAGATTCACTGTCATTATAAATAATCTTGATGCTCTTGGAAAGAAATTTTCAAATGAAGAAAAAGTGAGAAAGATCCTTCGTTGTTTGCCAAAGAATAAATGGAGACCAAAAGTCACTGCAATTGTAGAAGCTCAGGATCTTAGCAGCTTATCTCTTGACGATTTACTTGGAAAACTAATCACACATGAGATGGAGCTCAATGAAGAAGAAGAACAACATTCTGCATCAACCCCTAAGACGTTGGCCCTGAAATCCCAAAAGCCTGAAAGCTCAGACGAAGAAGAGACTGATGATGAAGAAGATCCATTCGCAATGCTAGCCAGAGGACTTGAACGAATTCTTAAAATGAAGAAACAGTTCAAGAAAAACAAATTAGATCAATCAAGATTTTCACGACATAAAGGTAAGTTTTCAAAATCTTCAAATAAGAATAACACATTGTCTTGTTTTGATTGTGGCAGTTTGGAACACCTAGTAAAAGATTGTCCAAATAGAAAGAAAACCTCTTTTAACAAAAAGAAATCAAAGAAAGCCATGGTAGCTGCTTGGAGTGGATCAGATACAAGTGATACTGAAGAAGAACAAGCAAATCTCTGTCTGATGGCAAACCATGATGAATCTGAAAATGGAGATCATCTTGAAAGTGTGAGAGAACAGAAGTGGATCTTGGATAGTGGATGTTCACGGCATATGACAGGAAAGGCTTCATTATTTTCTGTTTTGAAGAAACAATCCACCGGATCTATTACTTTAGGGGATAAAGGAAAATGTAGCATAATTGGTATTGGAAAGATTGGAAACGACTCAACTAATGCTATTGAAGATGTTTATTTGGTTGACGGACTTCGGTATAATCTTTTATCAGTTTCTCAACTTTGTGACAAAGGAAATCGGGTGACTTTTTATAAGGAGAAATGCGAAATTCAGAATGCCAAAACTGGTAACATCATTCTAACTGCTTATCGTAGAAATAATGTTTATGAACTGTCAACTAACTCTCTTGCAGAAAAGACACTGACCTGTCTTAAGGCTTTGACCGATGATTCAAAGCTTTGGCATCGAAGACTTGGACACATTAATATGCACACATTACACAAGCTGCCTCTAAAGACTTGGTTCGTGGACTACCTAAACCGAATTTTAAAAATCATATTAAACTGTGTGATGCTTGCGTAAGAGGTAAACAAACTCGCATTTCATTCAAACCAAATCATGATGTAAGTACTTCTAGACCCCTTGAACTTTTACATATGGATTTGTGTGGTCCTATGAGAGTCAAAACTCCAAAAGGTAAACAATATGTTCTTGTTATTATTGATGATTTTTCTAGATTCACCTGGGTATTCTTTTTGCGAGAAAAATCTGAAGCACTAAAGGAATTCTCAAAACTGTGCAAAGAACTTCAAGTGGAGAAAAATGTCTCCATTATATCCATTCGTACAGACCATGGAAGGGAGTTTGATAATTTAAATTTTGATTTATTTTGTGAAAAATATGGTATTGCTCACAATTTTTCAACTCCTAGAACTCCACAACAAAACGGTGTAGTCGAAAGGAAAAATAGAACACTAGAGGATATGTCTCGAACAATGCTCTTGGAGAATGAACTTCCTCAAAATCTGTGGGCCGAAGCAATAAATACTGCCAACTACATTTTAAACAGATGCCTAATTCGACCCATATTGAAAAAGACGCCCTACGAGTTGTTCAAAGGGAGAAAACCAAAAATTTCATATTTTAAGCCATTCGGATGCAAATGTTTCATTCACAATAATGGTAAGGATAATCTCGGTAAGTTTAATGCTCGTAGTGATGAAGGTATTTTTCTTGGATACTCCTTAACTAGTAAAGCATATCGTGTCTTAATAAACGTACTAAATGTGTTGAAGAAAATATTCATGTTGTTTTTGATGAAAGTGATAACAGTGTTTTGAGCGAAAGTTTTGCAGACTTAAAATTGAACAGGGATCAAGAAGAATTCTTCTCTGATGAAGAGGATTATCCTCTGAAGAAGAATATACAAGGTCTAAAAAAGGCTGTGGACAACGCTGATCAAAGTCTTAAACCTCATCTCCAAGACCTTAAAAAACTTTTCAATAATCTTAACCTTCAAGAGAAACCAGATGAAGAACCCAAATCTCAAGACCTTGAACAAGTCAATCAAGACTCTAAAATTCAACAACTTGATCGGACTCTAGACCAATCTCAGGACTCTCATGATGAATTACTCTCTCCCTCTCCAAAAGAACCTAAAACCAGTACTAAGCCTAGACCTCGCTTTAAACATGCGTCTTCTCATCCGTCATCAAACATCATTGACAAAGACAAACCGGGTATCTTAACTCGATCTCATCTTAAGAATCTTTGTGCTTTTTATGCTTTTGTGTCTCTTGTAGAACCAAAGAATTATGTTGAGGCTATGAAAGAACCCGACTGGATCGTGGCAATGCAAAGTGAACTTAATGAATTCGAACGCAACAAAGTCTAGAGACTTATGCCTAGACCAGCCAATCACTCAATCATTGGAACAAAATGAGTTTTTCGAAACAAGCGTGATGAAAATGGTAAGATTGTACGTAACAAAGCTCGACTAGTTGCACAAGGATACAATCAAGAAGAAGGTATTGATTACGAAGAAACTTTTGCACCTGTTGCTCGCTTAGAATCTATTCGTATGTTGCTTGCATTCGCATCTTACATGAAAATCAAATTATTTCAAATGGATGTTAAATGTGCATTTTTAAATGGTGTTTTACAAGAAGAGGTATATGTAGCACAACCTCCTGGTTTTGAAAATGAACGTTTTCCAAATCATGTCTACAAACTTGACAAAGCTCTTTATGGTTTGAAACAAGCTCCTCGAGCTTGGTATGAAAGATTATCAAAGCAAAAGGTTTTATTAGAGGTTCGATTGATAAAACTCTTTTTGTTCATTTTAAGGCATCACACATTCTAATTATTCAAGTTTATGTCGATGATATACTATTTAGATCTACTGATGAATCTTTATGCAAGGAGTTTTCTAAGATTATGACACAGGAATTTGAAATGAGCTTGATGGGAGAACTAAACTTCTTTCTCGGGCTACAAATAAAGTAAGAAAGGAATGGAATCTTTCTAAATCAATCCAAATATACTCGAGAACTTTTAAAGAAATTCAACATGGAAAATTCTAAAGTTGCTAAGACCCCTGTAAGCTCTTCTCTCTCCTTAGATAAAGATGAAAATGGTAAGTCAGTTGATCAAAAGGTATACCGAGGTATGATTGGATCTCTTCTTTACTTAACTGCTAGTAGACCTGATATTATGTTTGGAGTATGTCTCTGTGCACGATTTCAAGCTGATCTAAAGGAATCACACTTGCAAGCTGTGAAAAGAATTCTTCGGTATCTTAATGGAACTAAAGATTTTGGTCTTTGGTACCCTAGCACTAATGATTTTGAACTTGTAGGATATTCAGATGCAAACTTTGCAGGTTACAAAGTTGATCGTAAAAGTACTTCAGGATGTTGTCAATTTTTGGGATCATCTTTGATTTCATGGCATTCAAAGAAACAAAACTCAGTTGCACTATCTACTGCCGAAGCTGAATACATAGCAGCTGGAGCTTGTTGTTCTCAACTTTTATGGATAGCTCAACAAATGAGAGATCTCAACTTAAACTATCGAGGTATCCCTATAAAATGTGATAATACTAGTGCTATTTCAATAACAAAAAATCATGTGCAGCATTCCAGAACTAAGCACATCGATATACGACACCATTTTATTCGAGATCATGTGGAGAAAAGAGATGTTTCCATTGAATTTGTACCTACTGAGTTTCAATTTGCTGATATCTTCACAAAACCCTTGGCTGAAGAACGATTTAACTTCATTAGACATGAGTTAGGCATGTTAAATAAGGAGGCATCAACGTAGGGGGAGCAAAAGAAGGGAGTAAAAGATCTTAAACAGGGTTTCAAAGGTATGTTTTTTCTTTTCATAAGTTTGAATATTGTTTCAAGGCCTTGAAAACTTAATATGAAATCTGTTTGACACTTGGACCAAACCCGGTTTTATTCAATTAATGGATAAACACTGGTGCGATTTTTTTAAAATTATTTTCTTTTCCCCTTCCCACTCAAACTTCTCACTCTCTCTCCACCTCTCTCTCAAATCTCTTTGCACCTGAAACCCCATTTCAAACCCTAACCTCATCTCGGCACATGGCTCCAAAGCGCACATCAACATCTTCCAAGACCTCCGCCGAAAAGAAAAAGAAAAAGGTTGCTGAATCATCCTCTCCTCCGATATCCTCTGCCGCAAAGAAGGGAAAACGAGCTGCTGATCCGTCTTCGCCGCTATCAACGCCTTCTTTCTCCCCTCCTGATGACGAGATGGTAATTGAATCTCTGCCCTCTTCATGGTTTATGAATTTTACTGCTCAAGGGATATGGAAGGATGGGTTTCATTCTAGGAAAACCTTTGCATGTGAACCTGTAGACAAGGATTTCTTTGAGTCCGCTAAGATTCCTATTTTAGATGTTTTAAAAACCTCCAGTCTTTGGAATTTGCTAAATGTAGGCACTGTTTCTTATCCTAGACTGACTAGATTGTTTTATCTGAATCTTACTGTCTCTCGAAACTGTGGTGAACTGATTTTAAAATCCTCTGTTAAGGGCATTTCTTTAACTCTTAACTCCTCCCTGTTTGCTACACTTTTTGGTATATTAGACAATGTGTGTACTGACTCTCATCCCTCTAGAGCTGTTTGTATATCTAGGGCTAAATCAACTCTGTTTTTACAAAACTGTCCTGTGAGTAAACAATTCACTCATAATGTTTTAAACTTACATGTCAAAATGCTTTTTACAATCTTGCAGCGCTGTATCATCCCAAAAATTAATTCTAGAGAACTTTTAACTGATCATGTGTTGCACATTCTCTATCTCTGTTTCAATAACTTCAAATTGGGTCTGCCTGCTATTATTTTAGATCATATGAACATCTCTTCAACCAGTTCTCGTGCATCCCCTTTGCCTTACTCCAATCTCTTAGCTGTGATTTTTAGATATTTTGGAGTTCCTACTGCAGATGAGCCAGTTGAGAAGTATACTAGTTCTTCTATAGGCTTAGAAACCTTCAACAAACTAGGAATGTTTTTAAATTCTGTCGACCAATGGGTCTTTCAATCTGATCTGACTCCTGAAGAATTGAACTCTCTTTCTCACAATCAAAAGGTTTTGAATTCTTCAACTCCTGTCCCTCCTCCTTCCATAACCTCTGAACAGTTTCAGAACCTTGAATATGAAGTTGAGGCCTTCAGATCAAACCATGAGAATTTTAGAAGAGAAGTCATGGATAAGCTGGATTACCATACTGAGATGCTAAGGATGATCAATTTGATGGTCAATAAGATGTTTTATCTGAATTCTCTTACTTTCTGCAATGTGGGCAATATTATTCCTTTGAGTGAAGACGCTCTGCAGTATGCAAGGGAAAGAGCTTTAAATGTTTTGCTTAATGTGGAAAGACAAGTTAGAAATCAGCCTATTAAACGTCCTGTAGTCCAAGAACCTTGCCTTCTTACCATAGAGGAATATCAAGTGGTTCAACGACTGAGGAAAGAGCAGGCTCAATGTGATAAAGCCATGGCACAAGCCACTGCTCGTCAAGCCCAGCAAAGATGGAAAGATAAAGTTCATTCTGAAGTTCGTGAAAAGCAGCAGTTCCGTCCCCCTTAACTATGCCCTCCTTCTGTCTAAAATTTTCACTAAACCTTAACCTTTATTCCGTTATGTCCAAGTACATTAACCTCTCCCTCCTTGATGGAGACAAAATGGGGGAGAAAAATACTATATGTTTCTATTGATATGGTTTTATATTGATATCTGTTGATATATGCTTGTTGTTGATATCTGTTGATATATGTTTGTTTATGTTGCTGTTTATGTTGATATGTTTTTGCTCTGATCTATGTTTTTGATCAATATCTGTCCATGCTTTTATTTTTATAAGTTTATTCAGGTCAAGACTTTGAAACCATGTTTCAAAGCCTTGAAAATAACTGACTAGGTATTTTGTCTTCATCAAGGGGGTCCTTGATGATGAAGACAAAGTTATTTAGTTTTTATATAATCTGTTAGATAAAAATAAAGTTATTTAGTTTTTTAGATGAAGACAAAGTTATTTAGTTTGTATATAATCTGTTAGATGAAGACAAAGTTATTTAATTTATTTAATCTGTTAGATAAAGTTATTTAGTTTTTATCTGTTAGATAAAAATAAATTTATTTAGTTTTTTAGATGAAGATAAATTTATTTAATCTGTTAGATAAATAAAGTTATTTAGTTTTTATCTGTTAGATAAATAAAGGTATTTAGTTTTACTAAACTACTCAATTGTTAAAATTATTAAATATCTTAATAGACAGTGTTATCTTAACAAATTAACTATGATTAGAAAAGATAGATTTTGTTAGATTTTATTTTATTTTGCAGGTTATCAAGATTAAGTCAAATTGTGATATCTTCATCAGATTTGAGAAGATTTCTTATTCCTTCTTTTTTGCAACTTCATCAAACGTCTATATTTTTGAAGTCTCTATTTAAAGCAACGTTGAAGTGCTTTAGAACAACAAGAATTACTTGAACTTTCTACCAAAACAAAATAAAGGGATTTGTCAAGCGCTCAAGATTTTTTCATTCTCTCTACAAGTTTAATCATCTTCTACTACTCTGCATATTTTATTTTTGTTAAATTTTGATTATTACTTAGAGAGTTGTTTTATTACTGTTAAAAGAAAGAAATTAGACGTAGATTATTTATATTAAATTGGGTTGCTAGTATTTGTAGCAGGGTGCTACGGGTTATAGAAGAAAAGGGTAAGTCTTCTAGGATTGTACTAGAACCCTAAGGGAACAATATAAATAAAATTAACGTCTAAATCCTACGGGTTTAAAGAAACCCTTAGGCGGAGAGTAGGCCGTTTTAACGACCGAACTTCGTAACAAATCACTGTGTTCCTTTTTATTTATTTTGTTACATGCTTTATTTTTATATCTGCTTCAAGACCTTGAATATATAATTAATTCTATTTATCCGCGATTATTTGTAATACTCTATTCACCCCCCCTCTAGAGTATTATTTTCCTACTTATAACTTTCAATAATTGTGTTTTGAATTAGAGACAAGATGGATGTATCGTTGATTGTGTGATTTCTTGATATGAATGGTTATGATGTGGTGTAGCAAGTGAAGAAAGAGAGGATTTGAACTGTGGAAAGAAACTAAATACACTCAAAATTGATATTGAATTTTTAATTGTTTGTGTTGTTGATGCAAACTCTTTTTACAAATATCTGTACAACTTTATTTTCCTGAAAAAATTGATATCAATTATTTAAATTGGAGTATATCAAAATATCAATTGCCTTATATTTTAAAAAAAAATTATTTTAACGTAAAAAAAAAATCAACAAAAATAATAATAATTTTTTAAATAGATTAATATATATATTTTAAATATATCTATATATTTAAATATAATATTATAGTATACTTGTATAATTATTTAATAAAATATATCTTTATATTTAATATATATAAAAATAAAATTTAAAAATGAATATATAGCTCGCGCAAAGCGCGAGTAATTTTACTAGTTAAAAAATAAACTCAAACATGTTGATAGGTTTATATCGTTCCGATTCAACTCTTTTAAACTCAACTCAAACTCATAGATTTGTGTCGTGTCGACTTAACCCTTTTAAACTCAACTCAAACTCGCAATAAATGTATTCGTATAGTATTAATCCATCATAGGTGCCCCAAATTGACATTCCTTTTATTTATCACAACCATGTCTTCTCATGTCTGTATTTCATAAAAGATATTCTAATAAACTAGTGAAATTACTCGCGCTTTGCGCGAGATAGATAATGATAATATATATTTTTAATTTTATATATTAATAATTAATTAAATTTTTCGTAAAAATTATATTTTTTATTATTTTAAAATTATTTTTATATATAAATTATTTCTTATAAATACTGAATTATATTAATATGTATTTTATTAAAATAATAAAATTAAATAATATTTATTTATCTTTAAAAATTTGAAAATATTTGAAAGTTTAGATATTTTTTTGTGATTACTTTAAATGAATATTAATGTATTATATATATATATATATATGAACTAATAAGTTATTCGTGCATAATAATAATAATAATAATTATTATTATTATTATTATTATTATTATTAAAGTATAAATGCTATTTGGATGATGATACACATCCCAATAACTTAAAATATGTAAATATAAATTTTTAATTTTTTTTAAAATAATCTCAATCAATTAATTTAATAATATTAAAATAAAATTAAAAATTGTTATCATAGTTATATAATGATAATAAAGTCATATTTACAATAATTTTGGAATAAAACAATTATTAAAAAATAATTCATTCACCTAAATATGTATAATAATTAAAAAATAATAATCATTTTACATTTAGAAAAAATATATTTGTACTCTATAATTTATTGCATCACTATTATTTTGAATTTTTTAAAATTTGAAAATTTAGATTATTCAAATTACTCTTTTTTTTGTTTATAATTACTGATATAAAATTGTTTTGTTTTGTTTTATTTTTTAACAATTATATTAAGATACATAATAATATATATCATATAGTATAATTTATTTTTTCCATTTCTTATTGCACCTATTTATTAATAATTTTAATCTCACTAAATGTAACGATCGTAAAAAACAATAAATTCTAAATTTATACTACAATTAATAAATACATATTAAATTAAAATAAATATAGTTTTAGAAAGATATTATATATTAAAATAATATTATATTTATTTTATAATATACATAATACTATAATTTAAAAAAATAATGTAAAAATACTTTTATAATTTAATAGAACATGGACAAATGTAATATATCAGGCATTATTAAAAAAAAATAAACAAAAATAATAATATAATAACTTGGTACATATATAAAAAAAAAAAAAAATCAATGCATCTTAACCATACATAATATATATCAACATCCATTTTTTAATTTCTAAAAAAAAATAAAATTACATGACATGTGAAGTCATTTCTTTTTATATTTTTTTGATATTTGTGTGATCGTCATTTATCTTCCAAACTCTATCATCTCGAACTTGTAATCCATTACTCCAACTATCATAGAGATGTCGTCAAAATTTGACCTAATTGTTGACACTTTGTTCACATGCTCAGTGTGAGGTTGGAGTAAGGTTGGCAAATTGGGTAGGGTTTTTGAGACCCTACCCTTACCCAACTCAAAAAGGGTAGGGTAAAACCCTACTCATTTAATTAAAAACCCCTATATAACCCTGTTTAGAAAAAATCCGTTTATTTGAAGGTAGGGTAAGGGTATAACTTAGGGTCCACATTTTACCCTATCCAGACCCTTACATTCTAAATGCAATTTTACCCTATCTAGACCCTTACCTTCTAAATGCAATTTTACCCTATCTACACCCTTACATTTTAAATGCAATATTTCTTATCCAAACCAAACCGCACTAAAGTTCATTTGTTTGTTTTATCAATTAAATCTTTTTAGATTTTATTGGCGGTTCTAACAATAAAAAATCATTTTTATTTAAATTATGCTATCGGTTTTTTTATTTTATTTTATTTTATTTTTATAAATCATAAATCTATTATAAATATATTATATTTACTATTTATCCTCTTTTATCCAATTTATAAAAATTAGTTTAATATATTAATTTATGCTTCTCTCTTGAATTAATAATTTTTTTTATATATTATTTTATTAATTTTCCTATTTAATATAATATATATATTAATAGACAAAAATTATTAATTACTCATTGGAAATTTAAAATGTGAGTAAAAATATAATTAATAAATGCATTTAAAATGAATTTTTTTATTATAAAGTATTACATTTTCAATACAATAAATAATTAATGCATTAAAAAATAAGAAGAAACAATTAATGCATGTTATTTATTAAAATAGAAAATATAATTTGTTTAAATTCTTATGTTTTTTTCCTTTACAATATTATTCTTTTAATTTGATAATAAGTGTATTATTGTTTTATTTTAAAAATAATATTATTTTGAAATAAATTTTTATCTATTAAAATAGTAAATAATTTAAAATACACGAATACATGTTATTAATGTTTAAAAGAAAAAAGAAAGGTATATATAGGTAAAAGCATTAATTGTGCATTGGGAATTTAATATGTGAGTAAAAATGTAATTAATATACTAAAAATTTGCATTTAAAATACCACTTTTTAAATTCTCAATGAACAATTAATGCACTTCTTAAAAAATTACAAAATTAATAATTATTATAACTGTTTTAAAACAAATTACCTCTAATTTTTAAAAAATGTTATTATTTAATTTGATAATAATTATATTATTTTTTAAAAATAATTTTAAATTTTAAATAACTTTTATCCATTAAAATTATAATTATAATTTAAGATGCATAAAATTTAAAAAATAAAATAAAATAGGATAACTTTCATCCATTAAACCATGATGATTTTTTTTTTCTAGTTATTTGATGGTAAGTAATCATAATAGTATATTTTAAATTCCATTTAATTGATTTCATCTATTTTATAACTTAAACCAAATCAAACTAAAAATAAATTAATTTTAACATGTTTAACTTGAACCAATATTATAATTTAAATCAAATTAATTTGATATTCTTAAATGAAACTTTGATCGATTTGATTTTATTCAGTTGGATATTAATAATATTTTAAATAAATATTTAATTTTTTATGTTGCATTTACTAATATGTAAATATGTTATGTTCAAACTAAATATACAAATTTGAAAACATAAGAAAATAAATAAACTATTGAAAAATAAAATATCTAAATAATAAAAATAAATAAATAAATAAATAAATTTAATGAATTTTTAAATTTTAAAATAAAATAAATTTTCCCACACATAGATGATTTTAACAAGAATATCAAATTAGAAATGGTTTTACTAAGGATAAGGGTCTACCCTTACATTTTCCGGATAAGGGTCTACCCTTACCCATATCTTTTTAGAGAGGGTAAGGGTAGGATTTAAACCCTAAAACTATTTTAGGGTCTAATAAAGGTTTGGGTAAGGGTAGAACCAAACCCTTACTTTTGCCAAGCCTAGGTTGGAGCCACTGTCCCTTGGAAGATTGATCCTCTCTATTTTTCTCCCAAGAAGATAGAAAAAGAAAATCGTATTTAAAACTAAATTTGGGGACTTGAAAGATGAGAATGTGATGGCAAATTGGGTGAGAGTGACCTGTATTTATATAATTTTTAATCAAAGTTAATTGAGCGAAGGAAGATAAAGAGCAGTAGATATGTGAATCGAATGGATAAATATATGGACGGTTATTTAAAAATAAACCATATTTAAAAATGAACCGTTTAATAATAATCAATTTTCATTATATCGATTCATTGATTTTTATTATATATATTTTTTAATGAAAATTAAATAACTTATTTATTTAATAAGTGGGCCATAAATATTTATATTATACTATATGGGTCATAAGTCATTCAATTGAGGAGTCATTCAATGAGGAGAAGAGAGATGATAGAAAAAGACAAAATAAATCTCGTTTATAATCTCCTCAAAAAACTCGTGAAAATATCACCTAAATTCAAAAATTAACCAAAATCAGTATTTTTCAACCCAACGCAAAACTCTCAGCGCGACATGTCAATTTGTCGGGACCCACTTTACAATATATATAGATTTTTTTTTTCTTCGAGTTGGATCTCCAACTTTCTTTACTTGAACTTTGTAGGCCCATTAAACCATAATATATTAGACAACATTTATTAGGCCAAACAGTGTACCCTTAGCATATTTGAAAATGATCACATTATTTAAATTTTATATCATTTTGAATATTTTTATATTAAAAGACTGAAAAAGACCAAATAACTTCGAGGTAAAGGTGTGAAGCTTGAATTTATACAAGTATCATAATTTAATGTTGAAATTCAAAGGGACCAAACGATACACTATTATTTAAAATTGGGAATCAAATATCTAGAACAGAGCCAAGGCAACGAATGATGAGAACCACCAGAATTATGATATTTAATCGAGAGAGGATGAGGTCATTACATATGCAAATATCAAGTAGGAGACAAAAACAATTGGGTTTTTAAAAAATAAATAGTCGGCGGTGGTACGACCAGTAGCCGGCATCACGACACCAATAACGTAGAGTCATCTACAGTTACGCCCTCTATTTAATAAAAACTGACCTCTCCAACTTGTCATGTAATTTGACATCCATGTTAATTTTTCAGACCTAATAGTAAGAAATTAGCGAAACTTATGAATTAATTACTACTCATTCACATTAATATGGTATTTATTTTTAAATAATGTAATCAATTTTGGATGATTTAAGAGGATGGGTGACATGGTGAAACCATTTGGTGGGGAGGATCGGTTGTTTATTAACCGTTAATATTAGCGGTTAAGATAATGGTAACTGCTAGCAATTTAAAGTAGTAATTAAAATAATCGTAAAAGTAATGGTTGAAATAATTGTTCGGTAATAATTGTAATGGTTTAAAATAACGGTTAAATATGAAATAATAATTAATAATATAATTATTTGACTGATATTTATCAAAGTAGTGATAATTTTTCTAAATAGATATTTTAAACTTCAAAATATAATTATAAATTTGTTTTTAAAAATTTTATAAAAATAAATTTTTTAAAGTTTGGTTTTCACTCCACGGGTCTAATTTTCTAAAATACTCCTCAAATCACATTGTTTATAGATATGTGAACTATGCTTAGTGAATGACTTATGAAGTGAAATTTGAAATTCTAAAATTTATTTTTACAAACTTTTCAAAATAGACTAATAATTGCATACTTGAACTTTACGTGGTCTTAGGAAAAAAAAAATTCTCTTATTGATATGTAAGGGAAATTTTTTTATAAGTCCTAACAAGTTTAGTATACAATTATATGTCTGCTTGCAAAATTAATGTTTGATTTTCACTTTAGAAGCCATTAACCGATGGTGATTGTAGTTCACATAATCCGTGAATTGTAAAAATTTAGAATATTTTGGAAAATTCGGCTTAAGCAGTGAAAACTGAATTCTTAAAAGTTTGTTTTTTTAATATTTTTTAAAACAGGTCTATAATTATATTTTAGTTAAAAAAATTCATTTAAAAGAATTTTTACAATATTTAATATAATAGTATTATGATAGTTTCAAAATAACGGTTTGAATAGCCGTTTAAAAAAAGCTATTTTAATCGATATTTATAAAACTGCCGTTTGAACCACTAATCGCTATTTCAACAACTGTTAAAACCGTTAAATACTATTCTAACAGTTGAACACACCCTAAGATACAGGTCATAATCTGAAGCTACCGACCAATTTATAGAAGATAAATATATAAGCATGTGATATTTACACAAGGAGGAGAGTTGAAGAAGAAGAATATTGGTTAGGTTAGGTGGCATCTTCTGGACTACCAAATTTGTTTTGACATCAAGCTGTACAGTGGCTGAAGATGGGGTTGGTCGATTTAGGTGGAGAGTGTTGTTGTCGTTAGAGTTGTTTAGATTAATAAGGAAATCAGATGAGACAGCACGTGGGATATGCAGAAAAGGGTCATTGTTTTGGTCCAGATATGCATTTTGTTAAGATTTGGTTTAAATAAAGAAGCACCGAACCAAATAATAATAGCCACATGCACCCATCCCGACATTTGCTGACTCAGTCCACCGCCGCCACCACCACCACCTTACATTGCATGAGATGAGCCTGCTTGCGCTATACGTAACTTTTCTACCCAAAAATATTCATCTTCCAAACGTTGTTGTAATAGAATCAAACGGCACCAGTCAAATTTTTATTATATTAAGTGTATGTTTGTTGTTAGATTTTTAATTAGTTGTAGTAATTAGCGATTTAATTAACGTTTAAATTAACTGTTAGTTTAATTGTTATATTAAATGTTTGGTATAAAGTTAACTTTTAAATTAGCTGTTAAAATATAAAATTACTAAAAGAGTATTGTATATAAAAAGTAGTATATAATTAAAAATAAAAAATAATTAAAAAATATTAAAATAAAATTCTAATAATAATAACAATAATAATTAATTATAATTAAAATATTGTAATATTAATATATTAAATAAAAAAACATAGTAATCAAGATAATTCATAATAAAATAACTATTATTAAAAAATTAATAACTTAAATTTAAAAAATAAAAAAAACATACAAATCAACAAAGTCCCAATATTTTTCTCTTTAAAAATATTTACTATTTGTTCATACTATGAAGTTGCTGTCTTTCTATTTGGTTGTAAATTATTTTTAAATTTCTCTATTTCTTTCTCTCTCTCTAAACTCTCTCTAAATTTTACATATTTTTTTTCTCTACTTTCTTTAAAAGAGAACCAAAATACAATATTTATTTTGATTTCTCACACACACAAAACAATTTTTCATCTCAAAACTAAAAGTTTCACACACAATACAAGTTTAGAATTTTTTATTGTGGGTTTTGTTACTTGATTAAAGAGATAAAAAAGACATTGTTTTTCACGAAATTAAAAAGTGGAGATAGTTGGAGATGGATGAGAATTTAATGAGGTTATACATATAATTTTGAAACAGCGTTTCATCTTAAAGCTAATTGAAACAACGTTTTGAAACGCTGTTTCAAAATCTATCCTAAACGCTAAACGGTGTTATAAAATTTGATGCCAAGCACTTGAAAAATCTAAAACGTTGTTTTGTAATCTATACGCTAATGTGAACGCTAACTTGAACGCTTTACCAAACACACAATAAGTTGATTTACCTCACTTAATATAATTTTTTCCATGAAATAATTTTGTATAATTATTATAATAAGTAAAGGGAAAATTATATAAAATAAACCAAATAAAGTTTAAAAATTCAAAACTAAACCAATAGAAGTTTATTTCTATTTTTGATCCACTCAAACTTTGATTTTCAAAAATAGACCATCACATATGTGAATATTCTCTTCACATGTCATCTTCACACCTTCACATATCAGTGTAAAAGATCTTCACAGAAGGATAAAATGGTCAATTTGGTTCAGTTTTGAAAAATGAAAGTTTGAAAGATTATTTTTGTAAAATTTTTAAAGTTGGGCTATATGATGTAAATAAAAGTTATAAAATAACAAAAATGAAAATAACCCATAAGTAAATAAAAAATAAACTTTCAAATAACAATTTATATATATTTGTTTAAATAATTTAATTAAGTATTTTGTGGCATATAATAATAATATTATAAATTTAAATTTTTAGTATATTTTTTATTAAATATATTTATATTAGGAAGTCATTTTCTAATTTTTTATATAATTATTTTTTTTTTTTTTTTTATTTATAATATATATATAAATAATATATATTATATTTTTTTATTTTTTAACTAATTGTATATTTATTTTTTTTTTTTTAATTGATATATTTTTAGTAATTTTAATTTAATATATTTTGATATTAAATATTTTTAATCTATTTTTCTTTTACCAATTTTATTAAATTTTCATTTTTTTTAGTTAATTTTACTGAATTTTTATTATTTTAATAACAAAATTTTGATATATTTTTTAATAATTTTAATTTAATATATTTTAATATTAATTTTTTTTCTTTTTTCACCCATTTTATTGATTTTTTAACTCTTATTTTCCTAAAATACTTTCTTATTTAATTTATAATCGGTCATTTTAATTAATTATTAATTTACCTATATTTTAGTATTGAATTTTTTTTGTTTCTTTTCCATATAAATTTTATTGATTTTTTCTTGGTCTAACTAAATTTTTATTTCCTTATAATATCTATTTGATATAATTTTTAATAATTCTGACTTAATATATATATATATATTTTTTTAAATTTTTTTCTTTAAGTCATTGAATTTTCATTTCCTATTGGTCTTATTAAATATTTTATTATAACAATTTGATATAATTTTAAGTAATTCTAATATAATATATTTTAATATTGAATATTTTTATTTCCTTTTCTTATCCTTCTTATTGTTAGAGTTGAGTTTGGTGGCAAGATAGGATCTCTCTGAGTCTGGGATACTTTCTTCCTGACATTTTAGGTTAGTTTCTTGGATGCTCGAGACTTGGGATTCTTTGGAGAAGACGGTTGAGTGATCCAGTGAGTAGAAAGTGGGTGGTTATTCTGGTTAAGTGTGTAGAGAACTCTCTGTTCGACCTAAGACCTATTTACATGCTAGCGGATTTTTTGAAGATAAAAGTTAAAATAATTGAATTCTGATAAATTCATAGGCTGACCCCACTAGCAAATAAGTTAGTTGAGGCCATTACAACATCTTGATAGTACTCATGATGATTAGGCGACAATTGTATATTCTGGAAGTTCACACCTAAAATCCATGAAGCTCGAATGACGGATGTTGAATCCGTCAATATAAATTTAACCTGTCATACAAATAAACTTGTAGTAAACGGGATCGATTCCACAGAAAACGGAAATCAATAATTGTAAATGTTAAGACTAAATCAAATAAAATTGGGGGGGGGGTGTAGAATATATGAATAATTAAATTTAAAATGAAATTAACAGAATAAAACAATCAATGATATTTAAACATCCAGCTAAGTCAACTTATTCAATGTAGTGTTGATCTCGAAACTAAGTATATATATGCAGTTTAATAGTCACAGTTATAGTTATTGACAACGTACCTAATAACTAATCTTTTTCTTAGCTATCAGACTGACCCGGTACGACCATTCGAATCAATCACTAATCTAAAGTAGACCGCATTAAGAACTAGCAAAGACCCGTGACCATAACCGATTGAATCAGTACGACAGTTCTTAAATTATGATTATGCACTCTCAACATTACCTAGGTCAAATTAACTACGAGCTATTTGACGTGCAATGTGTTAATCCTAATTAACTAATTAATTGCGCACTTAATTAACTAATTAGAATAACATGTGCATTTAACCATACCTATAGATAATACACAAATATTAGACAAGCATATAAACTAAAACACAATTCTCATAACACGTATAATTGACTTGACTGGACGAGACTAGTTTAGCACCCCATGGGCGCAGCGAACATCATCGTCTCAATAAAATTGATCGTACAAAGAATGAAGAAACAGAGTGTTTTTATTGAAAACCAAAAACTGCCTAATTTTGATAATGCAGAGTAAATATATACTCTGTTACAAAACTGAAAATCATTAAAAATATCCTCGAAATATTTATTTGAAAATTCTAAATTCAAAACACGAAAATCCTAAAAATCGTACCAGTTTATTTACTTTCTAAATAAGTCTTCAGATAAAATATTGTTGACTTTGACTCTACTTTGGCAATTGTTGTCATTAATCCAAAAAAACCTTCACATTTGTATAATTGCCTCCAATTTGTCCAAAGTTACAAAAGCATGCAAATTAATAGCAAATCTTCAATAACGTCCTCAAATAATAAAATAAAATAGTGTAAAAATAATGCACATTTTGTGCTCAATCATCGAACCTACAAGTCAAGCCCTAGCTTGTTTCGACCACTCATAAAGGGAAAACTCATTAATGAATTGGATCATAACAAACCATTTGACCGCATGTCTGAAGAGCAAACGAGGAACTAGACAGTGACCCTTTGATCGTAATGATTTCAACCTACGAGATTGGGCCAAAAGCAATTTGGAGTCAAATGACTAGAGGTCCAACTCTAATCGCGGCCCATAGCGACTAGGGTTTTCAAGGGACATTGCCTTCCGACTGCACATAGACTCTATCAAAAGGGTATCTACTCATTATCGTCCCACTTATTGAATTTTCCTTTTTCTACAGGTATTAATATTATTGAATTGTTATTTTCTTTGTGAATTTTATTTAATTTTTTTTTTACTATAAACTACTTTATAATTTAATTCTACTTCAAAATCTTATTACATTTATTTTCCTTCATCAATTTGGTAGCATATGTATATACAACACTATATCATTATTCATTGGTAGCCTAAACTTGACAAGATCAATTAACCTTCGAGAACTTCTTCTGAGAAGATTATGTATGGTGGTCGTAGAAATCCATTGTCAGAAAGTCCCAACGATAAGACTTTCTTCTTTGTTTTGGGAAACCTCGAAGACCTATGTTTTGAAAGAATTTCAACAACATTTTTTGTATGTATTTGTCAATGAATTTTATCTGTAATGCCCCTTATAGGGTGTTTAGGGAGAAAATATCTGTTGGTAATTGAAATTTTAGGATTACAACTGTTTATTTCATTATATGACTATCTTTCAACCTTTAATATAATTTATGTTTTAGTAATTAAGAAATATTATATTTTATTAATAATTTAATCATTAATAATTTAGATTTTATTTTGGACAGATGACTTCTATATGGACTTCAATTTGGATAATGACTCATTTTAGTTCTGAATACCTTCCTTTCGGCTCTAAGCCATCATTTCGATCCTTAGCTATCATTTCGACCATAAGTCATCATTTCGGTCCAATTTTCTAGACCAAGTAACCCATAAAACTCAAAGACCAAGTAACACTTGCTGATCTGATACGAAGAGTTTCACTGTTAACCAATATCTAAACTTTGATCGTAAATTCAATTTTTCGAACAGTGAGACCGATTTATGAAAGTTAGACCTTAAACACAAATTTGTTCAAATTTGCCCACAACATCAACACCTTTTAGTAGAATTTTTAACCACCATAAATAGAGGTGTGATAAATACATTTATGGCGATACAAAATCTCACTGTATAGAAATATTTGTGATAGTTAAAAAATACCACACTATAAGGAATTTAAAAAACATATAAAAAAAATAAAAATATATTTAAGGTTGTAACTGTTGGGGTGTCAAACTCAATACCACATCGATAATACATGAGGATAATGACTTGTATATAAAGCATCTAAAGAACTCCATTAGTATGAGACTTTTTGGGTGGTGGCATTCAAGAACAAATCCGTGCGAGCTCGGTCCTGACCCAAAGCAAACAATATCATACTAATGAGGGAGTTGGGGAGCAGCTCCGGAGGGTCCAACAGTAACGATAATAAGTTATCTTCACAACCAACCACTAACTCCATCCTTAACAATGCGTTTTGAATTGAGGTTTTTGTTATGGTTGTGGTATGGTAGTGTACCATATTTTTGTTTGTTTTTATTTTAAGGCGATGATAGGG
>CM062392.1:25081977-25107514 GCA_031304145.1 Cardiospermum halicacabum
CTTGCAAGAAACAATATGACTATTACTATCTTTGCAACTAGAGAAAATGAATCGTAGTAATCAACACCAACTACTTGTGTACATCCTTTTGCAATTGATCTGGTCTTATATCTATCAATAGAGCAATCCGGGTTAAGTTTCATCTTATATACCTAGTTACATCCAATGATATTTTTACCAGCTGGAAAAGCAATAATGTCCCATGTTTCATTAGCTTCAAAAGCCTGCAATTCTAGGTTTATTGCCTCTTGCCATTCACTATACTAGACAACCTGTTTATAGGTGGCGGGTTTATGTATATGTTTGAGGTTAGCTAGAATGAAAATGTGAGAATGAGAGAAAAGAGGTACATGCATGAGTTTAGCTGGTAAATGAATTTTGTTTAGGGTGGTTGTAGTATTTACATCAGCAAATACTGGAGAATGAATAGGAAATCATATCTCTCACTCTATGCGTGCAATAGAATGAGTATTTGAAGAATTTGAAGTGACTGAAATATTAGAGGGACTATGAATTATTATCAGAATTAGAACCAGGATTTGGATAAGTTAAAGCAGTAGGCAAGTTATTTAAGATAACAGTCTCAGAATTTGAATAAAGCAATGGAGTATTCATTGCACTTGGATTATTAACATGATTTGCAAATGGATCTAAAATGGGTAAAGGACAAAATCCATTTTGTTAATATAAGGACAAATGGATATGTAAGAAAATTTTGACATAATTTTTATGGTTTCAAACTTATGCTTCATTAAATAAATCCAAGTGATTGACTAACATCATCAAAAATTGTAATGAAATATGGTAAACCTGATATAGTAGATTGTTTATAAGGACCCCACAAATCAATATGCACAAGATCAAAGATATTTGAAATAAGAGCATCTTTAATGGGAGTCCCATCTTGAGTTCCAACTCCACTAGTTGTCACTTGGGACTCTTATCTCCAATGCAAGGTCCCTTGTTGAGTCCCAAGTAATTATTATTGTTTATATTAAATATTTCTAATTTATATTATATACATATTTTTTCAATATATTTGAGATAATATAATATAATTATTATTAATTTAAAATTTTAAAGTATTATTATTTTTATTAAAAATATATATTATTATTTTTATTTAATTAAATATATGTGGTGGAAAAATAACCATAAGACATCATAGTCGAAGGTCAGAACAAGTAAAGGGAACCGAAATCCAAAACCAAGCTCGGTCGAAGACAGAAGAGGTACCCTAGAACAAGCTCGGCCGAAGACAGGGGAGGTGCCCAAGAACTACCCTCGGCCGAAAAAGAGGGCCAAAGGCCCAAGAAATGCACCAGTCTGACTCGACCGACATGGCCAAAGGCCTAATGAAGTTCAACTCGGCCGAGCCCAGCAGAGTCTAAACTAAAGCGCAACAGCCCACCGAATGATTGCCTAACCAAATAAGGATTCTCGAAGCCCAATAGGAAAAGGAAGACTCATCTCACTAAATCAAGGATTCCTAAAGCCCGATTGATAGAGGAAAACCAATCTCACTAGATCAAGGATTCCTAAAGCCCGATTGATAAAGGAAGACCAACCTCATTGAAAGAAGGAGACTCAGTCCTAAGGGAAAAAAAGTCCTAATCCTTCTAGAAAAGAGACTGATCACCCCTATAAATGGGGGGAGAGACAATTGTAAAAGATCCCGATTTTTTATTCATTAGAGCTAAACTCTGTGAGATTATCTCTATAAAGCTTTTTAGCTATTTTCTCAAGCAATCTTAACCTAATATTTGGCTATGGTTTATTTGGCACCACAATATATATTTTATTAAAATTTATAGCTATTTAAAGCAGTTAAAAAACTAAAATATAATAGTTGAAGAAATATACAAAATAATTATACTTCCTATTTTTTAGTTTAAAAAAATTAAAAATAATAAAATATAAAAAGCTAAAATAATTAAAGAAATATACAAAATAATTATATCTCTTACTTTTTAATTTAAAAAAAAATAAGAGTAATAAAATATAAACAATGAAATTAAAAAGATAAGAAAAAGACAATATTTAATTCACAAACATAATTAATGCACATGTTTGAAAAGTCAACAAATACGGCTCAAAATAAATTAAAAAATACAACTCGGGACGTCCCTTCTAGCTTGGACGATCCCATGTTTTTTATTCTTATCCAATGCTAGTTCCATCTAGTGATGGTAATTTTACCCGCAAACCCATTTACCCATGGGTACCCGTCTGTTTACCCGCAATGGATTCGGGTAATTGGGTTCATGGATCGGATTTGGGTATAAAAATAATACCCGTCGCGGGTTTGGGTTCGGGTTTGGGTAAAGAAAAATATCCTTACCCAAACCTAAACCCGTATAATATTATAAAAAATATACATTTATAATAAAACCTTAAAAAATAATAATTATTTTTATTTATTTTGTTAATAATTTATTATATTTTAGGAAATTTTATAGTGTTTATCATGTTTAACCACTTTATTTTGGGATATAAGTTGTTTATTTAAATTATTTAAGAATATTGTTTATTTAAGTTATTAATTATATGTATGTGAATTGTATGAATGTTAAAATTGGTGATGATAACATGATTAAATTGATGAATTTATGATGATGTCAGGATAAATTTACATGCATAAGATAATCTTATCTTGTGTAATATGATAGTTTTTTTTTAAAAAAAAAAATTCCCGGGTATACCCACGGGCAGTGTTTTAAAAAGCGTTAGGCGCACTGAGGCGCAGAGGGGTCCTGGAGCTTAAGGCGTAAGGCGCTAAATTTAAGGCGCGCCTCATGTACTTGAGGCGCTCCTTTTATAAATGACAATAAATAAATGTTCAAATAACTCATATAACATAAATAAATATTTATAGAAGTTAAATAACAATCTAAATTTGAAACCATTTAATGTTGTAAGGACATTGCATCAAACAAAATGTTAGTAGTCCTCTAGTAACAATTAAGTTAGAACTTAATAACTAGCCACTACTAAATCTTAACTTCAAAATGCATCATAAAACATAAATGAAAACAAAAGCCTAAATTAAAGGTGTAGCAAACGATAAGTCAATGATGATGATTATGCATCATCAAGATCAATGTCATCTTCATCTCCCAAGTCAATCTCATCTTCCGCCTCCTCTCTAAAACCTTCTCTTTCTTCTTCAATCTCTTGCTCATCATTCTCTAACCTTGAGATAAAAGCAAAAATATCACTTGAACCCTTATTCCTAAGTTGATAACTAGGCTGTCCAACTCCAGCAGCTCTAGCAACAACTCCCAATGTCAACTCTTCATCATCTAAAAAAGCCATATCCTCATCTTCATCAAGTTTTCCTGTTAGCCATTCGTTACAATCATCAATTTCGGTCAATGAGATGGATCAATAGTATCTCTCATATTGTAACGACGTCTTAATGCTCTATTGTATTTCACAAAGACCAAATCATTCAAACAAGATTGGACAAGTCTGTTTCTACGATCACTGTGCAACTGTGAAAACATAAGAATTTGTTAGAATATACTAAAAATTAAACAACACAAGTGTAAGAAATTAAACTCACATGCTCAAATACACTCCAATTACATTCACAACCGGATGCACTACAAGTTAGGCTAAGGATTTTTATTGCAAATCTTTGTAGTGATGGTGTTGAATCACCATATGCAGCCCACCAATCAGCTGGAAAAAAATTAGATATATTATATAAGAAAAATAAAAAGTAAAACAAACTGTATTGTTGTATTGCACCATACTCACATGGTGCTTTATCTTCTCTCCTCCTTATGGCCATTGGTTTTCCAAATAACCCTTCTGCTTTGGCATATATTGAAAGCTCGGTATCAATTTGATGTTGAGTATTCGGGTCTAAAAATAACTTCTCAATGCAATCATATAAACCCTCTTTAACCTCAGGATCAATAGATGTGGCCTTGTAGAAAAAAGCTGGATTCAAATACCATCTAGCAGCATGTAATGGTTGATGTAGTAGAATATTCCATCTACGATCAATTATCTCAAAAATGCCTTCATATTTAGTAGCATTACCTTGAAAAGAGTATGCTATGGACTCCTTCGCTCTATCCATGGCTTCATAAATGTATCCCATAACAGGCTTCTTCTCACCATCAACTAAACGGAGTACTCGAACTAGTGGACTAGAAACCTTCAAAGCATACAACACATTCTTCCAAAAAGAAGGGTTAATAAGGGCATCTGAAACCTTTTTAGCCATTGTTTCTTTTGCCCACTTGCTTGTTGTCCACTCATCCGAAATTACCATCCTCCTAAGATTTTTTTGCAATAAATGCATCCTCTCCAAAGTGATGAAAGCTGTGGCAAATCTTGTTTTTGCAGGCCTAAGTAACTCCTTTTTTTTGGTGAATTGTCTCAACATATTCACCAAAACTGGACGTGTATATATGTAGTTATTCACCATCATTACCTTTTCAAATGTTTTCTTCATATTAGGCAACTTGAAAATATCTTCCAACATTAAATCCATGCAATGGGCTGCACATGGTGTGCAGAATATGCTATTGTATTTTGCCGTCAACAATTTACCTATTAAAAAAATTGTACAATAAGTAAAACAACAATTTTCCTATTTAAAAAATGTAGCAGTAAGTAAAACAGAGTAATATTTAATGTAGTAGTAGTTTAGGCAGCATGTAATGTACAGTAAATAAAGTAGAGTAATATTTAATGCAGTAATAATTTAGGCAGTAAGTAATATACCAGTGAGTGAAACATAGTAATTTAGACAGTAAATAGTGTACCAGTAAATAAAACTGAGAAGTAGTATAGGCAGTAAATAATGTACTAGTAAGTAATACCAATAAGTAAAATAGAGTAATGTACCTACTAGAACATTATTAGAGGCGCTGTCCCTGACAACTTGGATGACATTATTCACTTCAACTTTTTCCGCGCATTGACTTAACAACTCAAATATCTTCTCGCCAGTCTTTGCATAGGCAGAGGCATCAACCGACTCTAGAAACATGCTTCCTTTAGGACAATTGACTACAAAATTTATCAACGTTCTTTCTCGTTTATCCTTCCAACCGTCCGACAATATTGAGCAGCCATATTGAGCCTATGCCTCTTGATGATCTTTCATTAAATTTTTGGTAGTCTCTACCTCTTGGTTTAGGAGTGGAACCCTTAATTCATAAGGAGTTAGTGCCTTCAATCCTGGACCATATTGACCTATTGATTCTATCATTACTTGGAAGCTAGAATATGAAGCAACATTGAAAGGCATCCTAGAATTACATAACCACCTTTCAACATCCCTAACAGCACGCCTTCGTAATTCTTTCTTTGCTGCGTTGTTAATATCATCCACCTTCAATTGTTTACCTTTCAATTTTTTAGCAACTTTATCGAAATCACGAGCAAATAACACATCCAATTGACCCTTTCGTTTTTCAGCAGTAGAGGCTCCCCCAACAGTATTATCATCATCATCATATCCCTCTCCGAATTCAAACTCCACATTTTCTGGTTCGGTGCTTGTTCGGGCCTCTTTCTCATTCTTTTTCTTCTCCATAAACTCTCTTATTTCTTGTTTTATAGAATCCGGACATTTTCGACAACTGGTGGTATTCCTAAATCCACCAACTAAATGTTGTTTTGCCCGATGTATTCCACCTTTTTTCACTTCATTACAAAATAAACATTTTGTACTATTTCTATTCTTTGGATCGGGATTCACAAAATACTTCCAAGCCGAATCAGATTTAGATGCCATCAAATCTGCATTTTTAACAACATATTATATTATTAAATTATAATTAATAAATTAACAATACATACATACAACACACACTATACAACATATATTATACTATACAACACATATATATACTGTAATAGTATTGAAACACACACTGGACTGCTGAGAAATAACAGACCAATATATTGCTGAGCAGTAGCAGAACAATAACAGAGTAGAGTATAGCCATAATAAAGCAATAACAGAATAGATTATACACCTAAATAATAACAGAACAATAACACATCAGAAGAACAATAATAGAGTAGAATAACAGAGCACACTATACTGCTGAGCTATAATAGTTCAATAACAAAGTAGTCTTCACATAGAAGTGAAATGAGTAATATTTGCACACCACAAACATGCAGCTTGATATAGTATTTTCAGAAAGATTCTAGTTGTGAATTTAACATGAGTTTTAAAGATAGAAATGCTAATAGAGAAATAGACATACCTTAGTCCAGGTCAGTGGCAGCAAGAAGCCCGTTGGAGATGTTGTAAGTTTGGAGTCTGATTTTGCTTAAGGGGCAAGGGAGATGCTGAAATTGCTGAAGGGAGGCGGTGGGTAGATGAGGGAAGTTTGATGTAGTGGAAGATAAAAAACAAAAGGTCGATATGTCTAGTATGTTAGTACATACCTCTATATGTATCTCTTAGACTTCTATAGGTTTTTTACACTTTAATTTCTAGTTTTATGATAACCTAGGATATCGGGTACTATTAAAGTCTTTTTATTTCCATTTCCAGCTTATAGAATATATATTAAATTAGTTTAAAATAAGAGAGAGAAAGTAACAATAAATGTATCATTAATGTTTGGCTGCTGCAAAAGTTAGTACTATACTGACAAACATAGAAGAATATAAACGCGCCTAATGTGCCCTAGGTCGCTTCACGCCTATGGCATAGAAGCGCGCGCTTCTTGGACCCCGCCCCGCCTCATCAGAATGAAGGTGCTGTGCATTCGCACTGTTGCCCCTACCGCCTAGGCGCGCCTTTTAATTCACTGCCCACGGGTCAACCCAAACCCGCGGGAAAAAACCAGACCCGAACCCACCAAACTCGTGACAGGTTTGGATAGGGTTTGGGTAAAGGATACCTTAATGGGTTTGGGTTTGGGTTTACCATTACCCGCCCAAATCCGACCCATTGCCATCCCTCCCATCTTGGAGAGTCCTAAGTCAATGCCATATAGGAAAGAGAGTGGGACTTGGGACCAGCATTGGAGATGCTCTAAGGGTTTATCCCAAAAAAACACACATAGGTTTGTCGAATTTCCCAAACCATGCCATTTTTATTTTTCACCGATTTACCATTTTTTCATTATCAATGGTTAGTTTTATTGTTCATATGCGTTAGTAGTCAGATGAACACTCAAACACACGGGGCATTTCAGTCTTTTAACTATTCATCTTTTAACATTAAAAAAAAATAATTATTTCTCTCTCTCTCTTTATAAACAAACTCACTAAATTCTCTTAACTATTCGTAGATCATCACACCTTTTCTATTTTCTTCTTTGCTTGATCAAATATTTCTTCTCTTTTCTCTCCCATGGTCCTTTGAGCTCCATTTTGTTAGGCTTTATTGTTTTGTACAATGAGCTTCTAATAACTAGATCGTCTAGACAGATCTGGTGTTTTGTGTGTTTTTTTTATTTGTCTGTCACCTCACAAGATTCTAATTATGTACATGTAATCTAGTTTGTTTGCTCACTTGGTTTCTTTACTAGCTTATAAAATCAAATCTTCACTTTCGGTTTTACCCACAAACCACTGGCGACTATAGAGATATTGGGGTTTTTTTTAGACCTGACGGAAAAAAATAGCCAATAGTGAAGGAAAAAATAGTCAATAATGAGTCTCTAGACTGAGATTGAGTTAGATTTTTCACTCGATAGTCTTAGTCGCTCGCAATTTGATGATCTAACTATGGCAGATTAGTTGAGATTTTTTTGTTGGAACTAAACAAGAAAAACAATCTGGCACAATCTGGACAGTGGAAGTCATTGGAGGAGATGGATCAGATGATGCTGGTTGTGGCAATGCTAGTTGTGGCCATGGAGGAGGCGGATCGGACGATGCTGGTTGTGGTCGTGGAGGATCTAGAATGTAGAGACTAGGGTTTTCAATTGAACCAAGCAGAAGATTCCACCTTAAAATTTTCTTTTTATTTATTTATTGTTTTGTAAATAAATAAATAATAAAAATAATTTCAATAAGAAAGCAAATATATATATAATATTTTGATTTTTTTATTAATGAAAAAATTAAAATAATATAAACTTTAAAAAATTAAAGTTCTTTAATTTTTTTTAATTAAAAAAATAATTATGAAAATCCTAAACTACCCTTTCAGAAATTGAGAGAATTAAATATATGAGAATTGTACAATATAATTGACTGTAACAGATGGAAAAGTGGCAAATTGGTGAAAAATGAAATTGGCATGATTTTTTTTTGGGAAATTTGGCAATCTTACGTGGATTTTCGGAGATTAACCCCTTAAAGTAATATAAGTACTTTGTATAAAAGTTACTCTTCGTTGTTTGGACAAATGACATGTTGTACAAGGTTTTATTGAGGATGAATCAAAAGAGTCGGAAACAAAATTAATCTTGCTTAGGACCAAGGCGATAATGCCAGATTTTTTTAAAGCAATTTCCTTGTTAGCAACTTGTTTTCTTTTGAAAGAAGAAGTACTATCAATAGCCAAAATTTAGAAGACATTTTGGGAGAGAACTAACCACTAGCAGGCTTCATGTGTTGATCCGAGATATACGAGCTTCCTCGTAGCTTTCCGGTAGCAATGATAGACTCAAGCTGAAGTTCTTGTAAAATACAAACCAAGTCAAGAAAGGTGCATTTGAGATTTTACTATTTGTGAGTTTATGTTTGGAAATGAGATTAAAGTGAAAGTTAGGTATGAAGAAAAAATTAGTAAGAATAAATAAGAATGAATTTAGGGGAAATAGTAACTTGTCCGGCTTTATTTTTGGGTAACAATGAACAATTTGACAATATTACACTCACATCTTTCTTCAAATCATAATTAGTATCAAACAAGCTAATATTGTCTAAAATGTGATTAGAAGCTACACTGTCCATGATCCAGGAATCTCGAAGTAAAAGCATTCAAGGCATAATGGTTGAAATACCAATAGAATCCATTAGGTTAACCAAGTTTAAGATATTAGACCCCATGCCGCCGATACATTTTGCAACTTCCTGCTGAATTAAAACAGATATCAGAGAATTAGATAACTATACAGATTCTAAACCAGTGGCCTTATTTGATGTGGTTCTATTAGTTACAGCAGTCATGTTTGCATGCACCTTATTAGCCTGACCATCAACTCTCTAATCTTTAGGTCGTTTATGCCAATCTATAATTTGAAACATCCTTCTTTTATATGACTAACACCTCCACAATAAGTTCCCTTCCTGTCTATTTTCTTTTGATCTTTCCTTATGAAATTCCCATTAATACCCGTATTTGAGCCCTATGATCTAACAAACATTGCAGTATTTTGATGAACTCCATGATCTTTCTAGAGAACATCATATTTGTGAGTTCTTTAGCCGCATTGTAGACATGATCAAGGTTAGGAAGAGACATTAGTCATTGTAACTCACCCATAACATATTCATTTTAGTATAATATTAAGCTACAAACAAACTATCCTGACTAATGGATTTAATTTCCGTTCTAAGTTGATACACCACAGGTCCATTAGCCTCTCCATATCTTTCTTTAATTTCAATCATTCAGTGTAGAAGATGATACATTTAGAAAAGCCTCTATAATTTCCTTTGATATAGAGTTCAAAATTCAAGATGTGCCATATAGTTTACTCTTTTCCTCTGTTCTAAAGCATCAGAACTCTCATTAGGTTTCATATAAATTCTATCAACAAAATCCAATTTAGATTTAGCTCCTAGAACTATTATCACTTATCTACTCTATGAGTTAAAATTCTTATTAGTGCTTATTAGTGAGAGGTGAAGTGACCAAGACCATCCCTGGTTGATCTAAATTTTGACGATGTAAAGGATCTCCACTCAAATAAAATTCTTGTCATCTCTTGTCTGTTTGAATCTTCTTCAATTTCTTGCAATTGAATATGATCATCTACCTCCAAAACAACATTCAAAATCTATTAGCAGTTGATCGGCTTTAAACAGACTTCAATGTTGTGAACAAGCACCAACAATGAGCTATGGCAAGCTATGACGATTTTCTCTATTTTAATCCCATGAAATTTTCATGAATAGGTTCAGAAGAAAGCCCAAAATCTGTTATTCAGTAAGTCTATGCTACAAGAGAATCATGTATATATACACATATACATCCAATGTCTCTATTAACCTTCCTATTCTCTTTTAATTATAAAAGATACTTGTTACATTAAACTAACTAAAAATTTTACCATTTTTCTTTCAATTTAACACAAATTCGTATAAATTACTCATTACTCAACTTTAATTCATCAGCTTAATATGTCAATTACATGACTTTTAATTCAGGTCGGATTCGGATTCGAATTTGCGAGTTTGGTGATGTCCGGGCCCATGCCCTCCCAAATTCAACTTCACATGTTCCATAATGAGAAACATAATACTATTTCACTGTATAGAATTCCGGATTATACATGATTGAAATGATTTACCAATAAATGTAACGTGGCCTACACGTATACTATACTCACTGTTAGATTGTTGTTGCGTACTTCTAATTAACTCCATATAAATATAAAGTTGAATTTCAAAAAGAAAAATAAATAAATAAATAAAACAACCAATCATTTATAAGATAGGAAATTTACCCCACTTTTGAATTTTTAGAACAATACGTCATCTTTTGTCCTTTTTTTAATAGCGACGTGTTTTCTTTTCTCATCGAAAATGACTGCTCCCTCGTCTGCTATCTTGTGAACACAATTTTTAATTTTAATTAATTATTTGATTTGATGTTATATTCTCTCTTCCTTCTTAAATATCTATCTGCTACCAATAACATTTTTTTTTACTTTCTTTTTTAAAATTTAATTTTCTTTATTTTAACTCTAATAAGGTTTTCCAAAATCTTGGACATCTATTTCTTGACGTAGTTTATTTATTTATTTATTATTAATATATATATATATAGTATATATAAATATTCTTAAAACTAAAATGATATTGGAATTGTGAATCGATACAAAAATGTCTAACAATTATTGTGAAATGAAAAGTTGGTGACCACATATTAAATATGACTAGACAATGGAGCAGCCAATAATGATAAAAGTTTCGATTAATCCAAAGAATGAAAAAGCAGAAAATATGAGAAGATTCAAGGCAATTTCATTCATTTTGGTCGCTTTCATTTCATGTCATTCAAATTAAAACAAATCAAATAAAAAGTCATAGATATTGCTTCATCCACCACCCAATTTCAGAAAAAACAAATCCAATACAAGATTTTTATTTATTTGGTTTCTTGTCATCATCGAATAACAAATTTATTCATGAGAAGATAAAGTTTTTATTTATTAATAAATATCTGTTTGGTTTTATTGATTGTATTAGTTGACAGCAATCACAAAAACACATTCATATTTATGCGAAGCCAACATAACCCACGATTGAAGTTGTGTGGAGGAGTGATGTAATTTTATCGTATTCTCCTGTTATCTCTTGATTATTTTACAGAACAAATCTATATGTGATGTAATTTACTTTGTATTATAATTAACAACGGTCATTAAATACAAACTCACGCAGTGTTTTTGACGAATTTGACCTTTTATATTAATATTTATTTCACTTAACTTCTTGTGCTTCTATAGTTGCATGTACCACCAAATTTGTCTCCGCGCGCTCCATTTTAAATAATTTAGCAATTTCTAAGTTTCTTACATATATGACTTGTGTCACTCCAAATTTTTGCCACATCACCTAAAAAGAATTTATTTAGAAAAATTTTGTGGTTAGGTATCTATATGAGATAAAAACAGAAATATATGAGACTATGTCAAAGAAAAATTAATACAAAAAATTAGGTGATACATTTCATCAAGTACGGAGGGCCAGTTTATATTTATTTTTATTTATAATTTGGAATGATAGTTAAGTTAACTTTCAAATAAGTTGTTTGATCGTTAGTAGGTTCTCAACAACCTACTGCTACCTATTTCTTGGAAGTAGATTTTGATTATTAAATTAGCTTTCTTCATTCTTTTCATCCATTTCAAAATCAAATCTTTCCATCCATCCATTCTTCCGTCTTAATTTTTACCATCTTATTTCTCGTCCTTGACCATTGACCTCTATTTTTACCCATTCTCGATCAAACAATATTAATCGAATCACATTTTAGTTTTTGAACGAAGCCACCCTAAGACATGCCAAAACATATATGGTATGTGTTTGGATACAAATAATATTAGTTGAAGTAGCATTGGATTCCTTTAAATATTATTAATAAGATGTGTTGAAATATAACATCTGGCATCACCTAACTTGAAGAGTAGCAAAAATGTAGTCATAGTCAGGTACGTCAATTGAACCAAAAACACAATATTCATGCCATGCCATGCCAAGTGGACTCCACATAAGCACTTACGTCACTATTACATCTATTAATTTAATCACACAATAAGACAAGATTCCATACCTAATAATAATAAAGCCACATTTGCATTTTATTTTCACATCTTTAATTATTTATATTATATTAATGCCAACGTGTATTTGCATGTCGTTTCCTTATCTTTTTCAATAGTAATAAGTGGTGTTGTTTTTCATGCTCTATCTTATTCAACCTTTATATATACCACCCACCATTTCCATAATAACTATATCATTTTAAAAAAAATAAAAAATATTTCTTATAATTGAAAGATACATTATAATTGCCAGAAATTTTATCTAAAAAGTAAGTGTAGCCATGGAAATTGAGAAATTGAAAAATAAATTTAAAAAGAAAACACAAAATGTTGTACTTTGAGTACTACACAATTCCATTTGAGTACAATACACCTTTGACTAAATAGAAGACTTCTTCCACCCTCTAACATCATTTGGGTTTTCAAAGTATGCCGTCCAATTAAAGGATGTTAAATAATTTTCATTTTTTTATAAATAAAGAATTTCTTTACAAGATTTATATTTTAAAATTAAAATAGGAGAAAAATATTCCACTATGGATGCATCTATAAAATCCTATAATTTGAAAAAATCGAAAAACAACACAATTTTGACATTAATTACTAATGCACTTCTCACTGATGATGTAGTACTACCTTTTATTTTATCTTCAAAATATTTATAATTATAAAATATTTAAAATTCATGATTATTTTAAAAATAAAATTTTATAACTATTTAAATGATTTATTTATTTTGTTTTTTACTATGATAATATAGTATTTTATATCAAAATTATTGTAATTTTTTTAAAATTTTATTTAAACTTTAATTAATCAAAGATTCAGTCTATTAACTAAATTTTAATACTCCCACCGTTCTATTTATATAGGTCAATTTTCCTTTTAAGTGTTTTATTTATATAAAAAAAATTTACTTTGAAAAAAAAAATTTAATTTAAAATATATAATGTACTTTTTGTTTGACTTTACATAATTGTTTTTCTAGTATTACACAATTATATTACAATTTATTTATTAATGATGGATTAATGAGGGGTGATATTAAAAAGTAATTTTTTTTTTAATTTCCATGCAAAGTTAGTTTTCTTTATATTAATAAAACGAATCGAGTACATTTTTTTCCCCCTTATTTGCTCATGAGAATAGGATTGTTTTCCGTCTCTCATTCTATTTCTTTGATAGGATTTCGATTTTATGACTTTATAACTCTATTTCGCGACATGCAATCATTGAGTTTGTCTTTCTAGAGTACATCTAGTCATTAGAATCATCGGTGGAACCACATTGCTCTGTTGTTGCACTAGTGTGTTATTATTCTTGTTCAATTTGGTTATGATTGGTGTTATTAAATTTTCTAGTTATTTGTTATTATATTTTGATGATAATAAGTATTAGCATAACAATAATGACTTCTTTTTTTCTTCAAATTTTAATTTTCTACTCCGTCAGTTTTTATTGATTTCTTAGCTCAATCGAAGTTCAACTTGATTTCTCTGTTGTCTTTCCATCTGCCAAAGTCAATTGTGACTCTAATTTCCTATGAGCTACTATATCTATAATTATTTTTATTCTTGTCTTATTTTTTTAAATCTCTAACTTTAGTTTTTCCTTTTCTCGAAGATTATTGACGAATCAAAGCGATAACAATAATTTTTAATGGCAATAGAAAAAATGAATGAAATTTCAAAGGTAAAATCCGAAAACAAAGAAAGAAAACAATTTTAAAAAGAAAAGAAAAAGAAACGAGTATAAAAATAACTAAAATGAAGTAGTAGAAGATATTGCGAATTTGGTAATTGGCTTTGTATAATATAAACTATTAGATTTTAGGGCTCATGTTTACAACTTTTGAGATAGACTAGATGTTGTGCTGTATGAGGGGTTTGGTTGATTTGAAACGCCTCAGAAATTTTTTACTGATTGATTATTCATAAACTATATTAATTTTGTTGTTTTGAGGAAGCCGAACTTCTATAGGTTTGTCTTTGAATTGATTACCAAATATTGAATGAAATATTTGTGATACAAATTATATAAGGGTGTCTATTTTTTGTAATTCTAAAATTGAGCATCATGTGTGTCTATGAATATAACTACTATATAGGTGTGTGTAATTTTTTGTTAAAGAAACTGAGCTTGTTATGTAGCTCTTATGTATGAATTGATACAAAAGTTTTATTTTTTTGGATTAAAATTACTTGTGTGTATTCGAAATGACACTAACATTATTGTATCCTTAGTTTTAATAGAATATGTGTTAATTTAACCTTATATAGGTTCTTGATTTGATTGCTTTGTCTGTATAACTTTATCCTAGATTAGCTATTTGATTTTTATATTAATTGGTTGAATTTCGTGATTTTTTAGTAGTTCTCTTTTTGTCTCCATGGATGGGTTTAATTTTTTTTTCAATCTAGTTTTTAATTAAGTTTCTAAATCATATTAAATTAATGAAGACTTTTGTGTCTAATAATACCAATATTGAAATCTTGTGTGGAATTCAAGATCTTGCCTTAAAGAAGAAAATATACTTTCTTTTTTGGTTTATTATGGTGCTGAGGGTGTTGTTGATAAAAAAATATCTTGAAAATGCTACTAAATTTAAAAGTAAATATTAGACATAAAAGTATACCACATAATATTATTGCATCTAATTTAAAAGTAAATATTAGACATAAAAGTATACCACATAATATTATTGCATCTTTTCAATGATGTTTTGATTGTTTTTGATAGTTCTAAAACTACACCTAAACTATAGAATGCTCGTGAGGCAAATTATTCAGAAAAATGATAGTTGAATTATATTGCAATGTTTGCATAAACTTTACACATACAATTTGCTTAAAATAAAAAGGCTTTAAGAATTTAGTTGTTTATGAAATATTACTTTAAAATTTCAATAGTAAGACTTAAAAAGTTCATTGTCTTATGAATATTTGGTATGATTCTACTGCATGTCTTGCTTCAAGTCACAATAATGTGAAAGAGCTAAGTAAATAAACTTGTAAGCAAGAAGCTTATTTCTTGCAAATGGATTTTTTTTTAAGTATACGTGAACAAAAAATCTTCTCATACTAGTAGAATTGAAGCCAAGCTAGTAGCAAAAGGCTTCACTAAAAAATAAAAAAAGGTGTTGATTTTAATTAAATATTTGCTACATTAATTTGATATATTACTATTGGGATCATGTTTGCTTTGACTGTCTTTTATGTTTGAGAATGATAGAAATAGATGAAACAACATAGCACTAACTAAAGTAGAAACAAAACAATAAAGTAATGAATAGTAGAAAGAGACAAAAGATATTTAATGTGGTTTGGCGATGTGTCTAATCCACGAAGGAAGAGAATAACAATCCTCTATAACAATCAAAGAGATTACTAGCTGTCAGTCATAATAACCACAAATGGTTATACTCAAATCTCACAACTCAAAGCACTCACTAAAACCCTAGCTCACGAATGTGTTTCCCACGCTCGTAATGTGTAATCTCTCTAGAATTGGATTTTTTTTTCTTTATGGGTCACCTCTATTTATAGTGATCAAACGCTATACCCTATAGGTCATCTTATGATTTCGATAAAAATAATATAATTTGCGTCTCATTTGTTTAGTTTTGTTACATGTACATAAACAAATCCTACTTTCTTAATAGTTTTTTTTCCAACAATGAAAAATAAATAATGGAAATAGGAAAAATAAATCCTCTCATATAAGGAAAATTAATAAATAGGAAATAGATTCAAAACCAAAATAGAAATTCATTTCAAAAAATATTCTTAGTGAATCAAGTAATTTATTATTCCTTATGATTCAATGGATCCCGACTGAGAAATTGAATAAGTGGATGTCAAAACAATCTTTCTTCGTGGTTATTTAGAAAAACAAAATTATATGACACAACCTGGATGCTTTGAAAAGGGTGATGAACATTAAGTTTGTTTGTTGGAACGTTCTTTATATGGTTTGAAACAGTGGAATGAAATTTTTATAAATTTATAACTTCCATTAAGTTAATAGAAGCATAATTGATGCTTGTTTATTCTTTGATAACAATTCTCAAATATCTATCTCAAGCTAACGTGGATGTTATGTTTCTAGGTGGGCTTAATTTTAATAGATAAAATATGTAAAGCAACATATATGTAGTGAATTTGTGATGAATTACTTTAAAAATATATTCTAGTTTTTTAAGGAATGAATGTTTTTAGAAATAGAAAAATAATTATTTGTGACCGAAAAAATGATGATACTCATATTTTGGATAATATTTTTTGTGCCGAAGCAGTTGAATGTTTAATATATTTTATGGTTTATATAAAACTAAATCTCACTTATCCCTTAGGTATTCATTGAAAAGTTAAAAAAAGTTACCTATATATATATATATATTATAGAAGTTCTACTAGTGTAGGTTTATTATATGACAAATATGATAATAATAACTCTATTTTAGGTTACCAAGACTCTAATTTTGTTAAAGGGATTAATTTTTTATTTTTTTAAAAAAAAATACTTTACTTATTCCGTATATATACAAATTGTATGTATGGAGATCATATCTCCAATCTGATTTTTTTTGTCCGTAAGTAGAGGAAAAAGATAGTGGAAACTACATGATGATATATGTTTAAAGTTTGATTTTTTATTTATAGAGCTATTTTTAAATTCTTGCAAAAAAAAAATAAAAAAATAATAATAATCTTTTTAAAAGTTTGTTGCATTCTATAAAGCCACATAGACAATTTTACTCTTAATTCAGTAATGTGATTTTGATATATTTTTCGAAATTCTAAAAATTCTTTAGTAATCTTTGAACCCACATTAAAAATAAAATAACTACTAATTAATTTTATGTGATCGTAGATCACACATGTCACACAGGTGTGATATTGGATCACAAATTTGTGAAATAATTTATTTTTAAAAAATTTTAAGTCGATTTTAAAATTAAAAGCACACTCTATTAAATACAAATCAAGATGAAATTTATAAATAAAATTTAAAATTTAAAATATTGATATAAAAATAGAGAAAAAAATTGAATTATTTACGAACCAAACTTCATAATCATAACATGGAATATCAACCACACATTCCCATAATCCATAAATAATCATCCAAGTGTGTTAACCCCATTGCATGTGGTAAATCATCTAATTTGGAAGTTTCTATCTTGATTTATCCATTTATTTTTTTTAACTAACACTAACTGCAATACCTAATCAAACCATTAATTTTTTTACTTAAAATAATTTTAATAATTCATTAATTTAGTGTAATATCACCTCCCCTATAGTAATCAAATACGTTTCCACTTACACCGACATTAAAAGATTATATCATTCTTTAGGTGAAAACTCGCCGTCTCAATCGATTAAACAATCTTCATATTTTATTAAACTATTTTTTTTTTTTTTTTTTAAACAAACATATAAGATATATACACCAACTGCATGCTTCATGTGTCACAAACAGAATCAAAATTGTAGTTGCTTAAGGGATTCTATTCAAAAAATTACAAGCAAATAATTAAATTTACAGTATATTTAATTAAATCGAATTATTTATCAATTAATGAAATATTAAGTAGAAAAAGTCAAATGAGTTTTTAATTTAAGGTCCCATTAGTGGTAGTTGTTGTTATTGGTTAGAGGGTCCAAGTGGGTTGTGCTTGAGATTGAGATTCCATAAAGATTGATTCAAGATTATTTACATTATTCATGTGATCAAACTAACCAAATTTATAAATTAATGAAGCATATCCCGTGAATTGGAATTTTGGATTAAATTACAAGCATGAGCTCATTATTGTAATTGTTCAATGCAATTAAAGGTTAATATAATCATTATTTTTATGAAAATGAATCTTTCTATATCATGGTCAATAATGTTAATTATTATGTTAAAGTTGAATGATATGGAAATCTATTTGTTGCCTTCAAGTCTAAAATGATTTTTTACTCATTCTATTTTATTATATATGTACTTTTAATTGGCGTATTTATTAAAAAAAAAAACAATTTTGATAAAGTTGAATGCAAATCCCCTCATGATTTTTTCAATAAAATATTGGAGAATTTTAGTATGTTGAATATAGAATTAAAAATGTCTTTAATCAACCAACTATTTATCTTATAAATATTTTTAAAAATGGAAATAATAGATAGAGATGGATAGGGAAATTAAAAGAAGAAATTGAGGGATTAGGTAGAAAGGTGATGAGGAATTAATAAATATAGAAAATAAAATGCACGTAATAACCTAATTTTGGCAATAACAATAGTTGGTGCTCAATAAAAGTTAGAAATGATGAGAATAAAATGAGAGTTATTATTATGAGCATCATCACATCACCCAATTCACAATTCAATTATATTAGAGGACAAAATCAAATACTACTAAATCTAAATTAATTAGATAAATGGGAAAGATGACTTGGTGATGATTAATGAGGTCCCATTCTTTGACTATGACTACATCCATATCATATCATGTGTATGTCCATACACATGCCATGTATGTATGGATGTACTACATTGACATGCATCATGTAAATCATGAGTATGAAAAGGGTTTGGATTTGGAATCTATTGCAGTCTTTTGGAGAAAATTAGTGACACAACACCCACACGAGAGTTGCTTATAATATTCTAAAAACAATGGATAAGGTGACGTCATAAATGGTAATAATAATAATAATAATAATAATAATAATAATAATAATAATAATAATAATAATAATAATAATGGGTTAAATTTTAATTTGAATGATTAAAAATAAAGTTAATAAAGAGTGGTGGGTGGGACCCAGTCCACGTAATAAACACGTGGAGGTCTAACTGGTTATTGAATCTGCACTGCATTGCATTGCACGCCACCATTTTCATACACGACTCTTACTTTTGAGAAAATATTTGGTGTGACGGTCCTCAGCCGTGGGGAATGGCAGGGCTTTCATTCACTGTTTGAGGCGTGCGCATTTTATGTGCGAGAAACTATTATTTTATAGTAAATTAGTAAAAGCGGCTCGCGCTTTGCGCAACATTTATTTTTATTTTTATTTTTATTTTTAATTTGATATTTTATATATAAAAAATATATATTATTTTTATTAAATGGTTAAATATTATAATATTATATTTAATTATAAAATATAATATTTTAAAAAAATCAAACTATATATGGAATTGATTTTATAAATAAAAGTTATAATTTTTTTTTATGAACTTTGTATTTAACATAATATATATATTTAAATATATAAATAAATAATATTTTTCTATATTCAACTTTGAATTTTAGAAAGAACGTATGGTTATAGACTATTCAAAAAAATGCTATTTAAAAAAATAAAAAATTAAACATTAACATTGGTTAATTTGTGAACATGATAATTTTTATTAAATAAGTTAAAATTAAAATCAAATTAAAATTTATAAAAAGTTTAAATGGTGATGTAATATATATATATTATCGGACAAATAATTTTTTTTTTTCATAATTAAATTACTGCTGTTAAATTAAATAATCAAACCTTAAATTAATTTTTATTGATAATAGTATGATGCTAATTTGAATTTATTTTGTTATGAATATATTGGAAAAGAAATATATGACTAAGAAATATAGATTTATTTAATTGAATTATTTTATTAATATATTACAATTATTATATTTTTAAAGAAATAAAGATTTGAATTTTTGAAATGTACATATTTAAAAATCCTATTGTTCACTATGAATCTAAGAATATAATCGAATTTTGAGAAATTATTCCAAACATATATTTGTAATATGTATAACAATATTCACTAAATGAAATATTACATATAAAATATTTTATAAATAAATAACCATAACTATTAAAAATCATATGTATAAATAAAAGTCAAACTTCTTTATTTATAAAATTTATATTAAATGTGGTAAATGATAGGAGAAAATCCTCCAACTTATTTATTTTTTACACCAAAATTTGTTGGTATCTTCATTTTTATCTTCATGTAAATCCGGACTAGCATCCTGAAAAAGAAAAAAAAAAGTGTTAAATTATTAAATAAAAAATGAGTTATAAATTATATTTTAATATGATAGTTAAAAAATAAGATGAATAATTATGGAATACCAAAAATATTACTTTCAATTTAATAATTATGAGTTAATATAATTTTATTTATTTAATTTTTTGTAATATATAATATGACTAAGAAAAAAATTGGTTAAAAATGAGAAAAAGCATGCATTGATTAAGGAAAAATGAATTGAATATACTTAAATTGAAAAGTGGAAAGTTTTTTTTGTAAATTAAAAAATGTATATAAATATTCATTATAAATTATATTAATTATTAACAAATAAATATAAATAAAATCAATAAATATTTGTGAATAATGGTTATAAAATGTAAAAACACAACCAACACTCATACCTAGAAATAATGGATATGATATATAAAAAGATAAGAATCAACATCGACACCTAGAACCTAACTATTCCAAAAACCAATAATAATATTTATCATAAAAAAATTCAATTTCATATGGTTAGTACCTCTTTTTCTTTGTCTATACATGTGGTTGAGTTTATTTTCATCTATTTTGCCTCTATCAAATAAATTTCTCCTGAAAATCACACACAACACCATGAATAAATCTAATCAGAAAATACAACACGTGAACAAATCATGAGCAAATAAAATTCTACATCGAAAATAAAATTTAAAAAAATAAATAAAATCACAGGTTAAAACTTAAAAAATAACAATTAAATTAAGTTACAAACCAACCTGAAATAACCTACTCACTAATAGTTCGGAAGAGTAAGACGTTAGCATTCGTAAATAAAATAACATTAACCCGTATAAGCATCGAAAATCATTGTATTGTCGGGAATAGAACATGTAAACCTTAATCAAATTAAAAAAAAAAAATTAAAAAAATGACAACATAACATACAATTAAGGGGAGGTGAAGAAGTCGGCCAAAACAGTTTCGTTTTCAGATTTCCTAATAGTGAAAATGTCACGTTTATGACTTCGATGGTTGTCGATGCCGTAAAGGCTCATGGTTTTGACTCCGATAAATGTAAATAACGAATGATTACTCTAGAAAATCCAGAGAGATTGAGATAGATATTGAAGACAAAATGTCATTTGCTTATTTATTTATAGTGAATGAAAATGATTCTACATAGCTAATTAATATCCACCATTAATTTTCCTTAACTTTTCCTATGATGCACCTTTTATTTGACTCTTAGTTTTCTATTTTTAAATATTAATGCATTTATATGTTTTTATATGTATATGACTTTCTATTTCTAAGTATTAAGAGATTTTAATTTTTTGTAACCAAAGTGAGAAGAAAATGTAGGGCCAATTTGATGTAACATAATATATAGAAGAGGAAATGAAGAGTTAGAGAAGTTAGGTAATTTATTGTAATAAAAAAATAAAATGAAGAATGATAAAAATTAATTTCACTCATTAATCTCAAATTGATATTGCAATTAAACGTTAAGTAGTATATTGGACGAAATTAGCCCTGCATTTCATAGGCTTCAAGAGATATTGGGAGCTCAAGACACATGTAATGTCATGATTAGTTAAATACGATCGAATTTCAAAATGTTCAATTTTTGCTATTTTTCAACTTAATGGAGAACTCTCGCCCTGCCACGTCAATTTCGTGGGACCCGCCGAGAGTTCTCCTTTATATTATATATAGATTAGGTGAGAAAAATAATTATTAAAAATTTATTGCACACTCTTTTAATAATGTGGTTATAAAATAATAGTTTTTCTCACCTAAAATACACACGTGTCAAATGGTGAATGAAAGTCCTACCATCCTAACCGTCCCACCAAAGATTTTCTCTTTACTTTTGTGTTTCATGTTACATCTTACTCGAATCTGACAATTAACTCTATTCTCTTTTCATTTTATATTTATTATTTTATTTCCATATTTAATACTTCCTCCGTTTCCAAATACTTGCAATATTTTATATAGGCACACTGTCTAATATTTAACTTTAACTGTAAATATCTTTAATAATATATAACTAAAAATTATATAAATTTAATATTTGAAAAATAAATATCAAGACGAATAAAATAAAACCCCACTTGACTATATTTTTTCTTATACATAAGGAATAACACATGAAAGGAGATTGATGAATGAATAGTATACCTATTGAAATGTTGCAAGTAAATAGATACGGAGGAAGTATTTTGTAAGAATTAGGATTATGTCTCAATCTGTTTTCTTAATTATTATTTTAGAAATAATAATAATAATAATAATAATAATAATAATATAATAATAATAATAATAATAATAATAATAATAAATGGAGTTAAAAGGTTACCCAATGTTGCATGCACTGCAATGCAGACTGAACCAGATAACTAACTACCTAGCTAAATCTAGTATAGGCTACATTACATAATAGAATAGAATAGGTCCCCACTCTAATATAATGTAAAGTGTGAATGATACTATAATAATAACATTTGATGGTATGCGGCACCAAACTCAATTTAGTTTTTCAAGACCAAGTTTGCTTTGAAGAAATGGCACTTTTGACAAATACAAGTAGAAATAATAGAATTCAACAAATTACTTTTACACCAGTTGATTTCAACTTGACTTTCTCTACCTCCCATTTAATATTATTGAAAGCTAGCTTTCAGAATTTAGTCTACTGAAGACTTTTACTCTCCTTTAATTTATTTTATTACATACACAGTAGCTGATCTAAACTAGTCTAGGTTAGGTATGGGACTGTGTGGAACTCATTTTAATTAAACTAGGTTGGGCCTAAGGCCCATCGACTTCTTTTAAAGCCATATATATGGGCCTCATCATAGCCGCTTCTAAACTAAATTACTGTTCAACCTCTCGTAACCGACCACGTAGCTTATGTAACAATAACACTCCCAACACAACTAAGACCATCTCCAGTGGTTTAGTGGATTGAGCCAAATGTGGCATGATAAATAGAGGGTGTGGATAATGATGTGTCAAAAATAATATTTCTGGAGAAAAAAAAATTTAAAATCGTCCACAGTGGTTGTTGTCTACTCAGATTTCCCTAATTTATAATTAAGTTTTTATTTCCTTTTTAATTTATAATTTAAATAGAAATATGGTAATAATAATTTTAAAATATTAAAATTGATGATTGACACCGTCAACTAGGACGTGGAAAATAGAAGCTTTACTCCACACCCTTTATTATTTTTTCTGCCACGTCACCTGCACATTGTAAATTCACATTGTCATTGGAGTGGATTTTTTAAATAAAAAATCCAGAATGTCCACATGGATGTGCAAACTAATAAATTCACATTCCACTGGAGATGCTCTAAGTGTACGTTTTACAAAAATAGTTATTCGTTTTAAAATAGTGTTAAGTAGTTATAATAGTATGATGAACACTGTTCAATAGAGTTTTCTTCTTCAACCCAACCATTATATTAAAGTACTAAAATATTCTTATATTTTTATTAATAAATAAAGTCAAGTAATTACATCAGTCTTTTTCTTATAATTTTATATTTGACCGCTATTTTCAACTGCTATAACTATCATCGAACAATTATTATATTTTAACCGTTATTTTAACCATTATTTCAAACCGCTAATCATTACAACTTTTCAAACCACTGGTTCTAACTGCTAACGCCCGCACATGCATGGATAAAATGCACAAGCACAACCATAGTAACAATAAATACATACACTATTGCATAACTTGACACAACAAGCATAAAAAAGTTGGTCACCTAAATTAACTGTTTTCTCTTCTATAGAACTAGGGTTTTATTTTCCTATATATACATGATGTCTGCTCATGATTACTAAAGCAATCTATTAAGTATCTATGGAAATAAGAGTGGTATTGGTTAGCACATTATGGTGGGGAAAATCCATAGCTGTTGAGTCATCATCAGAATGTGTAAATGCATTAATCAGTTTACAACCATGTCTAAATTATCTACAGGAGAACTCAAATACAACATCTCCACCATGCTGCTCTCAGTTTGATTCAGTGGCTCATTCATCACCGGAGTGCTTGTGTGATATTGTAAATGGAATTGAAATCGACTCCACTAGGGCTCTGGCATTACCACGTTTCTGCAATGTTCAAGCTCCGACTCTCAACACCTGCAATAATGGTGATGTAGAAGCTGTAGGAGGAGGAGGAGTATCATCCAATGGAAACTCAACCGAGACATCTTTGGTATTGTTATTCTTCCTGCTAGTGTTAATTAATTGTAAGTGAATGTTATTTACGAGTCATGTTATGTTGCAGAGTAGTAAATGTGAAATGTTAGTCACCAATGTATATAGATTTAACTGAAAGATATATTAAAATTATATCAGACTACTGCGCCATGAGTAACGTAAAATCTAACTAAGTTCTCGTGAAAAATTAGGTCAAGCTCGAATTCGAGTTTTAACTCGTCAAGCTACCAAAAATCAAACTCGAGCTCGAATGATAATCCAGCTATTCGAATTCAACTCGTTAAAGTTCGTTAATAATTTTATTAATAATTTTTAATTTTACGAGATTATTCTTGATTCGAATTTGGTGTACTTGAACTCGACTCGTTTACCCTTTTTATAGTAAAATTCGATAAGGCTCGCGAGTTTTTTTATGAGTCGAGTAATATAGAGCTCGAACTCAACTTGTTTTAAAAAAGCTCGACTCAAACTCATGAACAATGAATGGATTTTGAGTATTTCTCGAATCGATCTCGAGTAGCTCATGAATAGCCCAACTCATTTACATCACTTTCTGCACATATTCACTTATGTGTCCATTAGTACAAGAGGCACAAGACCGAAAATGATCATTCTAAGAATTCCTAGTTTTGAATAATAATAATAATAATTATTATTATATATTTAAATCATTTATAATAACTGGAAAAAAATTATTTCATAGAAACAAATAATTGATCTATCCATAAATAATTATAGATTCTAAAAGAAAAGGAAAAATATAATAAGTAATAAGTTTGTTTACCTTCTCAATGCATAAATTGTAATCTCATTTGGGTTTTCATTATAGGTCCTTACGGT